>CM048819.1:65247826-65551297 GCA_026586065.1 Dioscorea zingiberensis | reverse complement strand
CTGGGTGAGCTAGCTCCCCGTATGCGTCGCGAGGATTAGATCCCTCATTCATGTCATTACCTTTGGTTCTTATGTGCTGAGTGGCTAGCCACTTGGCTTATCCGTCAAAAAAAAAAAACAGGCATGAAGCATTGCAAGAGGAGAAGATGCCCTTATATATATATACACACATGTATGAACTATGTTTTTTATTTTTACCTCCATTCATTTTTATTATGGTTTTTTAGTGGCCAAACTAATTTATTTGTGCATCCAAAACATTGTAATTAAATAAAAATTAAGATTTTTTTCTAGAAAATAAGGATGGATTAAGATTAAGAAAAGACTTATTTCTGGCCCGCCGCGCCATTAGGTTCATTTACATTACAGAATAAATTCGTTCATTGAAAATATCATATCAATGCACATTCTGTATTTAAAATTTTAAGTCCAAAATAAAATTTACCAAAGTAATTATGCCTAAAATATTTAGCTTTGAGATCGCATGATAAGAGCCCCATATCTATCCAAAACACTACATACAAAATTGACCTTTAACTCACTTCAAATGACTCACTTTATACGGACTAAACATGAGGAAATCATTACTTAAGTTAGGGGAAAATCAGCACATACTCATTCTCCACACATACGCCTATCTAAATCCATATATCCAACACAATCTTTAACTTCTTTTATGCAATCAAATCCACCTACTACTTTCCACTATTTTCGATAATTTTTTACATAATGATAAAATCTCCTAAAAATTGAAAAATATATTGATGTCACGCACCTTACAACTACGACTACTTCACTGTTCCCCAACCATAGAAAACATATATAATTAAATTAAATAAATAAATAAATGATGTACATTATTAACTTTAAGATGACGTGATAAACAACCCAAACGTGAGAGGCTGACGTCATTCAGGAGATAATGGAAGTAAACGCGTCACCTTCTGGCATTGGCGTGCAAGTAGTCTCAACCCAAACACTAATAAACCCAGGCGGCACGCTAAGTGACAGCCCCCCAAATCTCCACCCTCCCTTCCCTGGGTGCTGTCAGTGTCTGATGTCTCTCCTCATCAACCTGCCATCTGCCAGTCACCACCCTGGTCACACACACCGGGCTGACCAAATCCAGACCCCACAACCTGCGTGGATCTCCCCCACGTGTCGCTAACTCAACTGGATCCGATCCGAGCCTCCCAACTAGTAGGTCCACCGGACCAGTTCACAATGGCCCTCCGCTGCGAGGGATCCGAGTTACTGCCTCGCGTCCCCTGAATATGCTGACATCTGGCGCGGCGTCACGCTGCTAACCGCCGTCCAATCCCCTGCGGCCGCGCCTCTGCTTCGCTTCGCCAGCGTTAACTCCGCGCGCCGTGATCCGTGTGTCACGTTTCCCTCTCCGCTTACCTGAAAAGAAACCCCTCAATCTCTCAAGCTTCCAACTGAATTAAAAAATTAATTAATTAATTATTTAAAACTATTTTAAAATTAAGCAAAAAAGGTACGTGTGTCCCGAATCGAGTGCACATATATTTTAAGTGCGTGTGGGCGGCGGGCAGTCAAAGGGGGCGTTGACTGGCTTCGAATGATTTCTCATCCGTCCGTCCATTGAAGCCCCTCTGCAGCTCTCTATATAACCATCATCGATTGCTCGCTTGCCTCCCTTCTAACTCCCATCTCCTCCCTTGACTCGGATTGGCAATTCTGTTTTTAATTAAGAAAAAATAAGGGAAAAGAGTGGGAAATCAAAGGGAAAAGGAGGATTCTAGAGACTCTCAATGGCGACGATGGAGAAGGGAGAGCGTGGGAGAAGGCGCGAAGGAGGTGCATTTCAGAGGAGAGTGAGGAAGAGGCCATGGGGCGGTACGCGGCGGAGATTAGGATCCCGGCAAGAAGAGCCGGGTATGGCTCTGCACCTTCGACACTGCCGAGGGAGGCGGGCCAGGCCTGACACAGCCGCGAGAGTTTCTGTGGATCTAAGGCTAAGACTAACTTCCCTTACCCGGAGACGTACCAGAGGGGCCTATCGCCGGCGCGACGGAAGGCAGGAGCCCTGTAGCCAGAGTAGCACCGTGGAATCATCCAGCCGCGAGGCCGTGCTGGTCACCATCTCTGCCGCCGCCTGATCTCCAGCAGCTACACTGCGGGGTCGCGCGGTTCCCTTCCAGCCCTACCAGGCCGCGCCGCAGCCCTTCTTCCTCTTCAACGCGGCCGTCCGGCCTGAGAAGTCGGGCTTAGCGATCGCCGGCCGCGGGCCCAAGATAGATCGCCCCGTGTTCCTAACGGATTTCCACTCCGCCGGCGTCCAGAGCGACCCGATCTCTTCCGTCGTCGATCTCCACCTCCCGCCGCCCAAGGCGCTTCCCTTCGATCTAGATCTCAACCTCCCTCCCCGAGATCGCCTGAAGATCTCCGCCGGCTAAGCTTGATTAGATCAACGTGAGAAGAAGAGCAACAAAATTTAAGTGTTTTTTTTTCCCGTGTAATTTCTTTTTTTTTTTTAAAAGGGATCTCAAACGATCGGATTATTACTGTAAATATTTATTTTTCTTTTTTTTCCTGATGAAACCGGAAAGTTCATCAGTGTTTCCATCGCTGCCAGAATTATCAATATAAAAAATATTGAGAATTTTGAATTATTAAATATATTTTTTCAAATTTTCTCACAATTATTAAAAAAATTATTTATTTATCAATGTGATGATGCGAAGCGCCGGCAGGCGCGAGGAAAGCGTTGGTTGTTGTAGGAGGAGCCGGCAGCCTTTCGTCGTCTCTGTTATTTCCAATCGTTTTCGTTATTATTTTAGGGCGCTAAATAAAGTTTTTTGAAAATAAAAAATAAATTAAAAAAACAATGATGAGACGTGTCAGCCGTTGATCCAGGGAGGCAAACGAATCCCAAGGTGGGAATGAGCGTGTTGACAAAGTCTGTCTCGAGATCTGCTTAGAGAGTGGTCCAAAAGCGACGTCTTATTTATTTGTCAATTTTTTATTTTTCAAAAAAAAAAAATAAAAATTCGTTAATTTTTTTGGCGTTGGTTGAGTGGAGCCGGCCCGCCCATCAGATGCGCGGCGGCCGCTTTTGGTGGGCCCCGTTTGGTCTCTCTTGTCGGAATCCACGCAGGAGATTTCGCTTTTTTCATTAATTCTCTAAATTTCTTATAATATTTATAATTTATTATTATATATATTTTTATAAAAAGTTATAGATAAGTGCGGCGCGTGGGTGCACAGAGGTGTGCGATGGAGGGGCCCACTCTGCAGCAGCTCCGCCACGTTTGGCTCGCTGTCCCTATTATTTTAATAATTAAATAAATTAAAAAAATTTGAAACGGAGATGGAGATAGATGCGCACGGGTGCGGGCAATGGCGCACGTACTGCGCGGGTGGGGGATCACGGGGAAGAAGAGGGCGTGCTTCTCGGAGGGCGTGGGGCAATGGATCTGGGATTTTTTCATTTACATCCTTGCAAATCCTTGTATTTGTTTATTTTTAATTTGAGGTTTCTGGAGGGGGGTTTTTGCACAAAGATGACAGCACGTAACACGTAACGCCTTGAAATTAACGCCGCTTTTCAGAACCGGGTCCATACTGAGCGAACATTTGGGTTCTTTCATGACGTGCGGCTTTATTAGTTATTTTTTAAAAAAATTGTAAATTTATAGTTATTGTTTTTTTTATGAATAGATAAATAATATTAACTTTTTATATATTTTTTGCCGGTCGTTTCAGTTGGTGGAGTTGTGGGCCCGTGAGGTTGCCAGCAACGGCGGGAACTCGGCAAGGAATCTACAGAAGATCTTTTTTTTTCTTATTATATAAAGGATAACAAGGACGCCACGTAGTCACCTGTTTTTTTTTATTTTCTTTAATTTTTTATTCCGTAATTAAGAAGAAAATTTCAATTTTCTTCTGCAATACTTGATGTTTTATTAGGGAAATGACTTCTCATGCACCCCAAATCTTAGTATCCACATGTTGACATCTACAAATCCCATAAATACAGCATGGATCCCAAAAAGAGCCATCATATTACCCAAAACAAAAAAGATTATTCACACACACTCTTTCACATGGCCGAGCAAGATAACAAAGATTATTGACTGGAGCACCGTCCCATAAATTCAAATAAAGACAAAAGAAAAGCACTCCTGGACAAGAGAGGGTAAATTTATTTAAGACAAAAAAAACTTTCTCCACTCATCTTCCCAATGACTAATTTAATCGTCATAACGAGATTTGAACATGCATCCAAGCCCTCCCCCTCTATAGTCGTAGAAGATATATCATCAGTTGTTTCATCAGAGTCAACTCTAGACTTGACCGGTTTTTCAGCTAACAACTTCTATATATACATAATATATGAAAAATTAATAATTTTGGTATTAATTTTGTTGACAGATGGAAGTCTCACCGGAGTGGGAATGCTGCAAATGCAATGACTTTTGGGAGGTGATAGAAAGGCGGCTTTCTATCTTGGAACGACCAAAAATTAGATGAAGTGTCATGTGATCTAGCCTAGAATTTAGGAATCATTGCCAAACTTTAGGTAGATATCAACTTTTTGTATTAAGAATATTATAAGGAAAATATTACCTCTTGCATCATATTTCATATAAAGAATAAAGAATATGAAATCGGTAAATATTAATAAAAATAAATAATTTAATAAGGTTGTAAAAAATTTTCATATATTTTATTAGTATACGTCTATATAATGTGACAAAATATAGAATAGAGAAAAAAAATGAAAGTTATTATAATACAATTATGTGACCGATAACTTTTTATAAAACTAATTTAATATATATTATTACAGAGTAAAATCACCTAGCAACACGTGACCTGATCTCGGATGTCCAAGAGGGTCATAAATGTTACGTTGTCGTGGGCCCCGTGGATGATGCATTAACAACCGAAGTGTCTGCCCAACATCAGTGGAGGACATTACGATAACAACTGAGGTCATCGCCCGCCATCTCAGGAGATCGAACATCTTGATAATGGTTGAAGTTATCATCCATCTTGAACAATGGGGAAGTAACCGCTCCCTCAGTCTATAAAAGGGACAAAGAGGCAACATCGCAAGGAACCTAATCAGATCAGAAAATCCTTATTCTGGTACAATGCTCAGACTCTCCTTCAATCTTTATTGTCTTATTCTTCTTCACTCCTCTGAGTTCTCTCCTTTGTTTTTCTCCTCTGACTTGAACGTCGGAGCCTACCTCAGGACACAAGTGCTCAGTCTTTTTCATTTTCTCAGCAGATCCCATTCCCACCTAGGAATGATCTCAAAAATTTGATTAGTGGAGGAGAAGACGTCAATAACACCAAATCCTTCCCAAACATTTGTTTAATCATATCTCATATCATTCGTTGATTGTGATTCGTCGAAATCCCCGAGAAGACAAATCTCGTCATTTAAATACATAATATAGACATACAAAATAATATTGTGAAACAACACCACTCTCAAATGAATATTAACTAAATATTTCTGTATCAAATATATGAGAACATGTGAGATATTGGTTTAAAAGACAAAACTGTGAGGTGAACATATCAAAATAAATAATTTCATTTGAATTAGAACATTTCATATGTTTGTTATATAAAAAATGATAATTTTTTTTAAAAAAATTATCTATATAAACTTTTTTTTTATGGAATTTAAAGTTAGTAAATGAATAGAGGAAACAAAGAAGCCCCCGCTTTTACAGAGAATATGTTTGAAGGTGGGGAAATGTGAAGGAAGATAAGAAACATTGGTAGTTGCTTTTAATGGTGACAAAAGTGAATATTATTCTTGCCTCCATTGTGAGGAACAAAGAAAAATGGATGATCCCTTGGAATGGCTAATGGAATTTTATCTGAGTCATTGAGTTCTTAGACAAATTAAGGTGGGAAGGCCATGACTCATTAGTGAGTCAATTGTTGTGATCCCTATGACATCAATGAGTTCCTTCCAAGCATGTAAGATAAATATATAGTGGACAAAGATGTGAAAGTTCATGAGCAACCAAAAAGAACCAAAGCTTGTAAATTGTTCTTGATTCCATATGACATGATTAAAGTTATTTGGACATGATATTAAGAGCATAATTAGAGGATTAGGGTATTATTCATTCCCCACTTTGAGATGTCTTCTTACAAAGGCTGTCAGACAATTAGGTAGCTCAATTGATTAAAAGCATGTTTTCACTATAGTGAAATTAATTGTCATGTCAATGCAAAATAAGGTTGATTGAGATTAAACATAAAGTAGAATAATCTATTTTTCTTTCATCAATTCCATGTTTCCAACGAAAACAAAAGTAATTAAAAGGTTCTTATTTGGAACAAGCGGAATTTCACCCATAATAAAATCTCCTAATTAATACTTACAACTAAAAAATATTCGGTAATACCAACTTTCACAATGAAAGTTGGTAATTCATTTATCTTATAAAGAGATGGTGATGAATTTGAATCACACCTACTGCGCGGCGTGGTTCCAGTGGCTAGTCCACAATTATCTCACATATATATAATAATAATAATAAAATAATCTACTTTCATTAAATGATTTATTAGATAATCGAAAACATAGGCTTATTATATATATATATATAATAATAAAATAATCTACTTTCATTAAATGATTTATTAGATAATAAAAAACATAGGCTTTTTATTTGATTAATAATTATAAGAGGCAGAAGATATTTTAGCCATTTATGTCAAGCTCAAACTTCCTTCTTGCATGCGTGCTCCTTCGCTCGATGAGAAAATGAGTTAGATTAATTCTATGGTTACAATTCTACCAGATATGTTTTTTTCTAATCAATACAACATGAGTAAATTAATAAAAGATATGAAGTTATGTGAGATGTTCACGAGACAAATGATGCATTTTCTTATAAATTATCTGTGACACTAATTTGTTAATGCTATATTTGTTTGATATAGCACATCCATCAAAATAGTTGAGACTACAAAAGACGCAAAACCATGTGAAAATAAGTTCTCGAACTTCACAATGGACACTCCACAGGACCTGGGTGACAAAAGCCCCGGCAGTACACCATTTTTAATGCTGGGTGATACAACTTTCCACCATGTTTACCTACTTTTAATTTTCAATATTATCTTGTAACCATAAGAATGTTTATATCACAACTTTCTAACCAGAGTTTATCTATTTTGTTAAAAAAAAAAAAAGACTAGAGTGAAAGTGATGCCAAAATTTATAAATTCAAACAACTATTTATTTAAATTAATTCACATGCATTAATTACAATTTATTATTCAAATGACAACATCACCATATGTGAGAGGAGGGAGGATCATGTTTGGCATATATGCAAACAGACAGAAGGAAACATATATCCCTACAAACGAGTGCCCCAGGAAACATACATGTCCTACATTAAACCTGGAACAGGAGGAATGTTAACCCACTGAAGTTGTAGTTCCACTTGGCCACTCTCCACATTTCTTAGCCTTAAAACAACATCTTGTGCAAGAGTTCCATCCTTCCAAATAATAGGACTCTCCCCAACCAAACAGTTATGTCTGTAGGGCATCACACTCCTGATCACAGACCCTTCAGCCTTCCCTTCAAGATTCATCTGCACACAATCCACTAGAGGTTTTATACTAAACTCAGCGTCACCCATTTCATCGTCTCGTGTAAATGTATCCTTATCGAACACTTCCTGCGCATTGTGATTTATTCATACTTACTGAAAAAACCAAATAAATGAATAAATCGATCGATCAATCAATCAATTAAATGTCGACATACTATTTTTATCGGATGAATTGGCACGGTTATTGAAAGTGTAAGGTATTCATTCCATTCAGGATTAACATTTGACTTCTTTACACTGGTTTTGAGTTTCTGCAAAACAAATTATACATAAATTTGAATTTCTGTATTCATGTCAATATATATATTTACGAAATTGACTGACTAAGATTAAAAAAGTAAATTAACCTGACGACCGAAACGTAGAACTACATAGGGATCACTGCCACGAGCATCACGGTAGGCCAAGTTGATACCTCGAACCACCTTCACCCGTAATAAGCCCATTACGCCTTTCATGTCATTCACCTTATGACTCGAGCTCATATCTGACCTCTTTCTTTCTCTTGTCGTCGTCCTTGTCCTGACACAGAGACGATGAGATGAGAGAGTTTTCTTTTTCTTTTTCTATTTTTTTTTAAATTACTTTAAATGGCAAGATCTATGTCCGAAGATAGAATGTTGTTGACATGGTTCGAACTATTTACATACAATGCGGAGCACCACAAAATCAACATTGAGAGCATATGAAAATTGTCGATTTGTTAATTAATGACAAGTTAATAACGCATCTAATTATCTAAATTACTAATTATAAATACTCTAAACTTTTCTAATCACTTGGTCAAGCAAGCATGGGGAGGGGACAAAGAGGATGGACATATATTGAACCCAAGAGACAAGACTTATTAATATACCTCCCATATTCCCAAACATGGTTGATCCTTGTTGTTTCTTTAGAACATTTGAGCATAAAACACGGCACTAAAACACTGATACCAACCTCACAACCAACATCAACTGTTTCAATGCTCAACACTAACCAGACAACTGAGAAAATGACTTGAGAGTTTGGTATATATATATGTTTGGCTACTTTTATTCTCTGTACCCTTGATTTTCATTGATTTAGGGTGAGTAATTTGGAGGAGAAAAGAGTCAAACAACAAATTTGTGATCCTCTTGTTTTTTCTTTCACTTTGTTTTTTTTTTTTAATTTGTCAGTATATTCTTATTTTCAAAAATATATAAATTATATATATTTTTTATAAATGGATAAACCACATTAATTTTTTTATAAATGGATAAACCACATTAGCTTTTGGGAAGCTTTTTTTTTTTATTAGTTAAGCACTTTTAGAAACAAAAAAATTGTTTGTATTGGTTTTTCCAAAGAAGCAGAAACGGTAAAAATGTTGAAAAACAACTTTTTTTTTTAGAAGTTGGTGGTTTGAAACTTATGTAAAAAGCTTTTGGGATCATATAATTACTAAAACATCCTTATGAAAACAAAGAAAGGCTACCAAAACCCTTATGATAATACAATCAGCAAAATTTTCTAACTATAAAAGTATTTTGAATTAACATATACAAACACAAAATATACAGAAGCCTTTAACTTACTATGAAAATCCCTTGTTGTTAAATCCTTCTATCAAACTGGAAAAAACATATTTTTTTTAAGTCAATCCAAACGGGCATAGAAATTAAGTACAACAAACACATGATACACAACCATGTTACAAGAAAAGATGAAAAGAAAAGAAGCAGTGTAATCCCGAACTCTCCGACAAAGTTGTCCTTGCTCTTTAAGAACGTCCTCCCATAGGATGTCATCGCCTTCATGCGGGGTTCCTCTAAAGAATTTCAGACTTCTCTTGACCAGACTTTGGACCTCTTCTAACCTTGATCATTTGGTCATCAATAGTTTTGCATGTCTAAGACTCTAAGTTAAGATCATATATTGCCACAAATAAAAACTATGTATGTTTTTGGAGATATGCTTTATATATGGTTGGCTATGTACAACCATAGCAAGTTCCAAATGTGAGCAAGAGATAAAACTCATCCATCCCTCATTGAAATCACTACTCATCAATGAAACACAATAAATGGAAGAAAGAACATGTTGAGAAATGGTTGCACAAGTCCTGGGAATAGATAGATAGCATCAGGATCTTGATTCTGATTCTGAACAAATCAGAGATAAGATTGACAGTCACATATACATATTTTTTTAAGTTATGTATGACCAATGATAGCTGGCACTTAACTGAGAATATTACCATTTATTAATCAAAAAAAGTACAAAATGATGTACAGATTGACTGGGTTAATAAGGTAGAATTAATGGCACAAGTCTGCTGTCCATCCATGATCCTTCCCTGCAAAAGGGTTTATTAGTTGAAGTCCAATGTGGAAAAGATGATCAAGTGAACTCTTCTATTTCTCTTCTTTCTCTCACTGACTTTCATGAATGAATGAACGGACACTCCCACCACCTTCCTTCACATCTCCTCGGTAGCTGAGTCCAATCACTTCTTTCTTTGTATTTACTTCCCAAAGGAATCTATTCCCCCTCACTGACCCAATCAAAATTTCATACCCATTTGTCTATAAGTAAATTTTAATTTTAAAATATTTAATTTGATTTTTAATGATTTGTTTGGATGAAGAAAATATATAAGCATATTAACAGTCATGCTCTAGTAATATATGGTAATGATATGTTAATAAGTTGTTTATGTTTATTTTAATAATATGGTATGGTTACATAAATAATTATAAAATAATTAGAATACCCTCAAAATAAAATAAAGAATGTGAGCTAGTCACAATGAAGAAGAATTTGATTGGCGAGAAAATCAAAAGTAGCAGTTGTGACTTTTGTTAGGTGGAGATCAAGGTTGTGTTCTCTAATTGCTGGGGAGAATGGGGGACTGAAATAAACTTGGTATTTAGAAAAATTATTAAAAATATTTTTGGCAAAAAAAAATCATGAGAAACCACCAAACGATAGTTTGAAAAATCCATAAAAATTATGAACTATTAAACCATAAAAAATCATGAAAAAAATACCATAATACATTATAAAACCATATTTTTTTCTCTTGAAAAAATAGATAAACCAACATTTATTTATTTATTAATACAAGATAACAAAACCATCAAAAGTTACATAGGAGTTTATAGTTGAACCGACAGTGGCAGGAGTTCATTGTGGACCCAGTATTACATAGAGTGATAAAATGAGGGCATGCATGGCCTATGACCTTCCGAGTCCCCACATGCCCTCACGCGTCTCTAGTGCGTGGCTTGATTCCTCCGCTTCAAAATCCTTTTTTAGGGTTCTTTGTGTTCGTTCCTCCCTAGTGAGGGTGAAGCTTCGTCTAACTATGGTGTGTATTTTCTGGAGTTGCCATTTTTTGGTGACGTACGATACATTGAACCACAATAAAAAAAAGAAAATCTATGTGATGGAGTAGATTCATGTAAACATGATATTTATCTTAAAAACATTGCTTGCTTTTTTCCTGTTAGAGACATGATGAGCAAGTTTGAACCTTTTCGGAGATCTTTATTACTCATAAAATTTTATGTGGAACCATGAAACAAACAAGGTGTTACTCATATTAATATATGTTACATTATTTATTCATTTTAAATAATTATATTATTATTATTATTGTGAATATTGATGGGTGATGAGAGAGAGAGAGAGAAAGAGAAGTGGGCGGTCAATGCGGAGCGAAGTGAGGATTTGTTTAGGCGGAGGATGTCGTGTCCGCAGGGCACAGTGCCCCGCAATCCGTGCCCCCAACTCTTTTTCTCTTTCTCTCTCTAAAAAGAACTCTAGAGTCAGTAGTAGTCTAATTGCAATGCAATTGAAAGGACAAAGGGATTGAGTCAGCTCTGCCCCTTCTGTTCACCCTTCTTTCTTTAAGCCTAACGATGCACCGCCCCACTGCCATCGCACGTGCGCACGTGACTCATCCCTCGCCCCCAAACCCAAACCCAAACCCCCCCTTCTATTTCCTTATTAGCCTCCTTTTAATTACATTAATAAATAATTAAATATTATCTTAAATTTGATTTTTTAAATTTTTTTTTCTTTCACAGTGAGGGAAAAAAGGAAAAGAAAAAGGGTAGGTTTGTCATGAGAGAATGGAAAAGTGGCTACAGGTTTGGACCAGTTACCCATATAAAGCTATCAACCCTAAGAAGCAACAACACTTATTTTATTATTGTCACAGCTCCAGCAGCTCTAGCTCCAGCTCCAACTCCTGCTCCTAAAGCCCCCAATTCTCATCTTCACTTCATCTCCATTCTCCCAATAAACCACCACTTGTTGTAGTAAAGAAGAGAGTTTTTAGAGTCTTTTTGAGTTTGAGTTTACATAGAAGACATAGAAGGAGAGACATGGGCCCTGTTTCTTCTCTTTAGAGAGTGAGAGAGAGATAGAGATGGTGGGCTCAGGAGCAGGAGGGGCAGGAGGTGATGCAGGCACAAGGAGCAAGGAGGCAGTGGGGATGATGGCCCTCCATGAGGCTCTCCGCAACGTCTGCCTTAACTCAGACTGGACTTACTCTGTCTTCTGGACTATCCGACCGCGTCCGTATGTCCCTTCTCCTTTCAACAACTCTTCTTCTTCTTGTCTGGCCATCTTGAATGACTCTGTTTTGTTTTTTCAAAACCAGGAGGTGCAGAGGAGGCAACGGTTGCAAGGTCGGAGACGATAATGGCAGCTTGTAAGCTCTTCTTATATGAGTTGTGTTGTGTTTTTTTTACTTTTGCTTTTTGGTTCTGTTCTGAGGTTTGTTTTTCTTTGTTAGGATGTTGATGTGGGAGGATGGGTTTTGCCGGACAAGGGTGGCAGAGTGCTTGGAGGACATAGATGGAGAGGATCCAGTGCGCAAAGCTTTCAGCAAGATGTCCATTCAGCTCTACAATTATGGAGAAGGGTGGGTACTGGGTAGGTGTTTTTCAGTTGTGTATATACAGTAGAGAGTTTAAAGAGTTTGAAGAAATGTCAAATGTGGAGTTTTTTTTTTTTTTTTTTTTTTACTGGGTGGTGATGGTGGTGGTGGGTATTGGTTTTGCTTTACTTTATTTATTATGGGATCTGTTGATTGATTGATTTCAACAGGTTGATGGGAAAGGTGGCCTCTGATAAGTGTCACAAATGGGTGTTCAAAGAACCTTCCGAATGCGAGCCCAACATCTCTAACTACTGGCAGAGCTCCTTTGATGCTGTATGTAGACTAGACATGCACTCCATACTTTCTCTTTCTCTTTCTCTTTCTTTTTAGTACTACTACTCTCAGTCTCAGAGAGTGTGAGAGAGAAGATGCTAGTCATATGGTTCTTCTTCTGAGTTCTGACCAAGCTTTGCAGTCTTTGGTCAGATCTGCAATCAGAAACAGAATTGATCGATGCTTGCCATCTCTCTCTCTCCCTCTCTCTTTTCAAAGCCATAATAACTATATAGTAGTACTAAACTAAACAGAAGTGTCAATTTGTTTGTCTCTGTTCATCATCTTCTTGCAGCTTCCATCTGAATGGACTGACCAATTTGCTTCTGGAATACAGGTCATTTGATTGATTGGTTAATTTAAGTTCCAGCAGCTTTTGATCATCACTCAGTGATGTGAATTGATTCTGTTTGTTTTTATCCAACAGACTATAGCAGTGATTCAAGCTGGGCATGGTCTTCTGCAGCTTGGTTCTTGCAAGATTGTGAGTTTTTTTTTTATTTTTTTTTATGAAGTGTTTCTTCAAGTTGTGGATTAATGGTTTGCTGCTGGTTCTCAGATACCTGAAGACCTGCACTTTGTGCTGAGAATGAGACACATGTTTGAGTCACTGGGCTACCAGTCAGGGTTCTATCTCTCTCAGCTCTTCTCCTCCACTAGAAACACATCCCCTTCATCATCCACAACTCCATTGAAGCAAATGCCTACCCGTCCTCCTACTCCTATCTTCAACTGGAGCCACGCACCACTCCCTTCCACCATGCCCATCACCATGCCCAGCTTCCCAAGAATGGCACCACCCAACAACAAAGAGGACACCCACCTCTTCCTTCTCCCCCACTCCTCTGAAGCTCCAATGGAGGACATGATCCCTGACCATGATCCAGACCTTAAATGGCCTAATGGCCTGTCCTTCTTCACTGCACTCACAGGTAGAACTGATGATGCCAAGCTCTTGTTTGGCTCTGATCAGGGGTTGGGAAACAAGCAGCAGCAGCAGCCACCACCACCACAAGCTCAAAACCACCAGCTTCTCATGCCCAGGCACGTTGATGACTCCTCCAAAGCAGTCTCTGAGTCATCAAACCTGCAGAGCCATGGACACAGGGGTGACAACTCCATGGGTGCCAATGAACCGGAGGACTACTTGAGCCTGGAGAGCCATTCCGACAAAGCTAGGAAGATGGAGAACAACAAGTTCAAGAGGAGCTTCACTTTGCCTGCCCGAATGACTTCCTCTGCCTCTTCCTCTTCTTTGGATCATCATCACCAAGCTTCAACACCTCATGCCATGGAGTACAGAGGCTCTGAAGCTGGGATCTACTCTGATATCATGGAGACCTTCTTGGATTGATTGATTTCAATCTTCTTGTTTGTATTCTAGGAAGAACGTTTGTTGTTGTTGTTCATGAGTAGATGGATGCAACGACATGCATGCACGCATGCATAAAGAAGCATTCTGTCAAATAAACCATGTTTGTGAGAAGAATTTTGCCTCCAATTTTCCTCTTCTCTTCTCTTGTGAATTTCTCAATTTAAGCTAAGTTTATATAAGCTGAAATCAAACTTCAATATAAAGAGATTGAGCTAGCTCACACGTTTAGGTGCGGTCAAGATAAGGAGAACATGGTTAGGTCGCACCAAGTATTCAATTGAGGACAAGTGAGACAGTGGCTGAGGATAGAGAGTGAGAGACCCCCCGCCATTGCCATGGCTCTCCATCATCTCCAAGCTCCCCATCTCCAAACCCTAACCCTCCGTCTCCGTGCTAATCCCTGCCCTCTTCTCCCCGTTCTCCCCATCCCCATCCTCCTCTCCGCTCGCCATTTCCCGCCTCTCCGCCGTCGCCCCACCACCCGCCTTCTCGCCTCCGTCGGCAAGGAAGAGACCGAGCTCCGTATCGCTAGTGATGAACCGCAGGACGCCAGCCCTGAGGACTTGGAATGCATTAAGGATATCCAAAGGGTCGATCTCCATTCCTTCTCCGACCCTCCAGGGTTTATTTTCCCTCGCTCATGGCTTCTTGATTTGGTGACAGGTGCTGGATCTTCTCAAGAAGAACAGGGACATGACCATTGGTGAGGTGAGTTGTTCTCTGGATTGGTTTAGTGTCAGTTGTGATTTAAGTTATTAAAGGACACTGGATTCCCTCTGTTCTACTTTGTTAGGTTAAGTTAGTTCTTATGATTGAGGACTCTGGATTTTCTGAGCGAAAGAGATTGCTTAATGTTGATGATCCTGATGATGAAATTACTAAGCAGGACTTGATTGATGCTTTGGAAGAGGTAAGTGCTGCAATTTTGCATAGTTGCATGGTTTTCTTTTATGAGAAAATGGTCTCAATCTTTTCCCTACATTGTTTTGATAAAGTAATATTATATGTTGCAATGGTTTGTGTTCTTGATCAATATTTTGGTATATGCTGAAAACTGAGAACAAGCCTTTCTCATACCTTTAAATATAATTTTAGGCCAAGCTTCTGAGTGTATGTATATACTTTAGCAATCTTGAAATATACCTGTGAGTTTCATATAGAGTTGTGTTTGTTGGTTAGTTCTCTTCTATACTGTAAATGTGAAACCACGGCACATGTTCCATCATCTTGAATTTACTTGACCTTTTAGCTAGTTTTATGACTCGGTTTCAGTCTATGTTCTAGGCGTAATGCACAATGATACATATCCATCATAATTACTGAGTACTAGTAGGTGAGCTTTTGATCCATTAATCAAAATAGCAAGAGACACAGTTACACAACCTGATTTAATATCTTCACCAAAGTGATTCCCTGATCCATATCAACATATTGTCAGGATTTGCCATCATATGATCGTATAAATCATGCTATTCATAAGCAAGTATCCTTCATATTCTGATGCATCCACTGGTGTCTATTAAGCTTTCGGAATCAAGTATCAACCATTTATATTATGTTGACATCCATTTTGTAGGTGGTCGAAGGAAAAATTCCAGAAAACAGAATTGTTCTTAAGTTACTTGCAGCAGAGATGAATGAATGGCCTGATCTTGAGGTAAGAACATGGATGTTACTTATTTTAACATGCACCACCCTTCATTTTGTTCATATCCATCTTCAAAGCAATAAAATATGCAGTTATTTGATTCCATTAGTAGAATGGGTTATCCTCTAAAGACATTTTACTACTTCCATGAGCAAAACAG
This sequence comes from Dioscorea zingiberensis, assembly GCA_026586065.1. Taxonomy (NCBI): domain Eukaryota; kingdom Viridiplantae; phylum Streptophyta; class Magnoliopsida; order Dioscoreales; family Dioscoreaceae; genus Dioscorea; species Dioscorea zingiberensis. Next base: position 65,535,295 of record CM048819.1, on the reverse strand, counting down.
GTGAAATGAAAAGGCTCTACCAAGAGCAGTTTCCTCCACAGAAGGTACTAGAACTAGAGGCATTAATTTTTTGGTCCAAGTGAGGCATGATGACATTGGATATTTTATTGGGCTACCTAATCTCTTTTTCTCTTGTAGGGGACAAACCGTAAAAGTTAAAATCATTGTCCTTTCTTCCATTGGAAAGACTTACTTTAAGTCACCTTGAAACAAATGAATGAATGAATGAAAGGATGAAATATTTTTGGAACTATTTAGTCCTTTTTTTTATTGGAGAGTTATGCTGCTCAAATGTTTCAATTGCTTGATGTAAGACATGCACTGCAGGAGATTAATTATCCGGTTTGTTGACTATCATTGTATGCTTGCATCATCATCATACTTCTTTAAAAGAGTCCAGGATCTGAATATGATAAAAGCAAATACGAGTACTTCTATACTTGATTTATGGTTTTTGATTTTCTCCCTAGTATGTCTATATACACATCCAAAGAATCTGATCTGGGCTCATTTTCTCTTTAGTGTGGCTTCTTTTTCGTCATCAAGATTACATGAGCTTGTAAATCTTCCTAATTCTTGTGTATTTTTGTTTATCTAATAGGTTGAAACACCAAAAAAGAGTAAACCTGGCAAATCCATTTATGCCAAAGCCACCGACACGGGGATTGATCCAGTGGAAGCTGCTAAAAGACTTAACATGGACTGGGACTCAGCTGCTGACGTTGAGGCTGAAGATGATGAAGATGAAAATGAAGTACCCCCAGTTTTGGTATGCATTTAGCGGGCAATGTTTCTTTTTGTTTATAAAGTCAGTTACAGCCAGTGATAAACAATGTTAACACCAGTGTCCACTAAGATCTTTGACACTACAGCAGTTTAGTTCAGCAGGCAGGCAATTGTTGTTGGTAGGGACGGTAGATTTTCATTCTCATGTTTTAAGTTCTCATTTTCTTCACATGCATCCTGCAGGGATATGGAGCTCTTTACTTCGTGACTGCTTTGCCTCTTCTAATTGGAATCTCTGTCGTGCTGATTTTATTCTATAATTCTCTCCAGTAGAAGTTATCAAGGTTTATTTTTCCATGTATAAAGTCAATGATCCTTCATAAATTTAAACAGCACTTGACATAATTGCCATCAATCTCAATTTTTGTAATGATAGATGAGGCGAGTTCAAATTGTTAAATTGTTTTATTAAAGAACCATTTTGATGCTTAAGCCTCCCCTGTGTACTATTATGTAGAAATTTTATGATTGAAGTCCATGATTGATATCAGGAATTTGTATATACACATATTTGGAATCCTTTTCCTCGTATTCTTCATGTATTCAAGCTATTGCAAGTTCTAGTGATGAAGGTTGAAGAGAGAGCGTGCGGCATTTTACTTAAATGCTGTTCCTGTGGCGCACGCTTCACTGTAATGATAGGTCTATATCCCATTTCTCAATATTTTGAAGCTTTTCAGGGTTCCGTGGTATCATGATAGATCTATATCCCATATCTCAATATTTTGATGCTTTTCAGAGTTCAAATTATCCATGTTTGCAAGGTTCTAATCCAATCCTTCCTCAGGTGCAGTAAGCCATAACCCATTCTGCTTCTTTATATTGTACTATACATCCCTAACCTTGGTATTACTAATTCTCTCCTCTTTGTGTCTTGCAGGATTGGCTTGAATTGATCACTGAATGATTGAAAACTCATACATAAACCAAAGTTTTCAATTTCTTCAACCGACCCTCTCCAGGTCAGCTTGCTGTCATATATTAATGATGTTCTGTTGTAGTACAAGAATAAGCCTGACATGCAGAGCAAATGGCTGATCGTGCTCTCCACCATCACAAGTGAGTCAACTCCTCATCACTTTAAATACATGAAAGTCATCCTTGATTGCTCTTGCACAGCCATTTGCGGCAACTAACCATGCCTCCCTACCCCATTGCCTCCAAAGAAGATGAACCAGCACCTGGAGGAGAAGATTATGGTGACAATGATGAAGACAACCTCTTCAGCCTTGGAAGCTTAGCTGCCAGTAAGCTTCAGAAGCTCTACCAACCAGATGATTATGGCTTCGAAGCATACTTGAACTTCCCCATGGAGATGGAGAAGCAGATATCAGTGGATCCAGCATCACTCAAGGGACTGACAAAGGTGAACAACCACCACCATAACAAGCCAAAGTTCATCAGTGCCAGCCTCCCATGTTCAGCAAGCTCATCGCCTCGTTCAGATTCAGCTCTGATCAAGAGCATGATGAAATGGAGAGGTCCCAACCAGCAATCTCTATTGGCTCGCCAGCGTTCTGCGGCATTGCCCAGATCAGCACTCCAACAAAGAACAACCCTACGCAAGAGCAAGTCTTGTGCTGAAGGTAGATCATGCTCACCATCTGACGAGTTTGATATATTGTCAAGAAGGTTCAGCTTTCAGCAACAGCCATCAGAGAATGGCGTTCAAGTCCTCTATGAATGCAAAGACGACACTAGAGACTCTAACAAGGATCAAGAAGAGGAGGAGGAAGAAGAAGCAGAATCACATGACAAAGAAGAGAGCTTTAAATGTGGAGCACTGTGCTTGTTCTTGCCTGGTCTTTCAAAGAAGAAGCCATCAATGCCTTCCATTAAAGAAGCAAGGGAGGACCAATTAAGTGTGGCTTCCAGAATTGTCTCACTTGAAAAATTTGAATGTGGGTCATGGTGTTCTTCTCCAGTGTTGGGTGTTGATGGACATGGTGAGAGTGTTCGATCTTATTTCGACCTGCCACTGGAGCTGATAAGAAGCTCTGCAAATGATGCTAACTCTCCAGTGAATGCGGCCTTTGTGTTCGATAAGGATAGAAAGGGAGTACTGAAGAAGAGCTCATCCAGGTCAGCAGCCCCAAGGAAGTCTCATGAATCATCAAACCGCCATGTCAGATTCTCTACTTCAGCTCCTACGTCTTATCCCCCATCTCCAACCTCTGCCTGCATCACTCCCAGGCTGCTTAAAGCCAGAGAAGACTTCAATGCATTCTTGGAAGCCCAGAGTGTTTGACTTCGTTTGATGCTATTATTAATATTTTACTAATTAATATGTTTGTTGTATTTTACATGGTTGACGTGTCAGTTGATTGTGCCACCGGGACATGCAGATCAACATATGTAAGTTTCTCATGACAATCAGAAGTAGAAGCACAGAGATGGCGACACGATGAAAGAGTCCAAAAACACCGCCTGTCTGAAAGGACCATGTCTAACGGGCGTATATAAGTGGGACCAGAACGTGTTGTCCATTAGTCTTAGTTTGTGCGTTTATTTCAAACCAAGCTGGCACATCTATAAGCCATGATGTGCTTGCTCGGTCTAGTAATGTCAAAGAGTTATAGCAACCCAACCCACTCTAGTGGGCCCAGCCGACACCACCTTCAACATCGCCAACCGAAAAAACAAAATGAAAGTTTTGCACAATAATAGCAGCTCATGTTAGAAAGGAAAGAAAGAAAGAAAAAAAAACATCAATTCTATCTCAACATAGCTGGTGGTCAGAACAAAACGTATTTATCATATCTATAAAAAAAATAATCAAAATCAATGATTCAATGCCTGTATGGTGTTTGTGTTATTGCCGCGTGCGGGAGAGGCCTGACCCTATGGCCTTGAGCTCGTATCGTTTGACGCTACCAGCGAGAACACGGAGCGTGTTGTCAAACACGTATGGCGCGTTCTCGAAGGTCAAGTCAGTGGCGTTCACAAACTGCCGGCAAGGCTCACGGCGGTCGGATATGGTGCCGTGATAGTGAAAGTACTTGATCCGGCCATCCAACTTGTGGAGCGTCCGGCCGGCCACGTTCTGCGACATGTGCACGCCCGTTGCGAACACATTGCGCGGCTGGATCGCGTACTTCCTGTCCCTGCGCACGCCTCTCTTCACATCCCTGTACACCAACTTCTCAAAGCCCCACATCCTGCAAACCAATCACAACAATCCATTCAATTCATCATTCCTTTGATCTACTACTGAACTTAATGGCAGGCAGGCAGGTATACCTTGGCGTCTTGCCGGCGTCGGAGGAGAGACAGAGCTTGTTGGACATGGGCATTTGCTCGATGGTGAACTGAGTGTAACCCGACAACGAATCCAACAGAGATCTCAGCGTGGACTTAGGCTTGATATAGAGGAACTCATCGATGTCGAAGAAGAACATCCACTTGGCGGCGTGTCGGTATCTATGCAAGCAGTCATTGACTATAAGGAACTGGTTGTGATAATACCCATCGAACCGCTCTTGCTCTCTAATGTCCTGAAGAGTCAAAATCCCCATCGCCATCCACGGTCTCAATACGTCGAGCACCTCCGGGTGAACGCCGCCGGCGTCGTGGAACACGAAGTGCGCGCGCGGGCCGAACAGCCGCAAGTGGTACGTCATCCACTCCCTCACTCTCTGAGGGCTCAAGTTCCCGTACAGAGACGAGTAGCAGTAGAGGATGTCGTGTTTGGGCGGCGCCGCCGTGAGCTCCGTCAGGTTGAAACTCCCCGGTTTCTCATCTAAAGCTACAAAATTCTCCTCCAAATCGAAGCCCTTGTAGCCTCCGCCGCCAGTGGTGGCGTGGACAACCAACTGCCCGCCGGACCCGTCAACGCCGACGTCATCCGGAAAAGTACAATTGACGACGACGACGACGGTGTATACCCGGTCGTAGCCCCAGTCAGGGAGGATCTTGTATCCAGTGGTGGCGATGGAGCGATTGGTGTCACTATGAGGGATCCACACGCAACGGAAGGTGGGGTTGGAGAAGACGTGGAGGGGTTTGGAGCCAAGGCCAACGATGGCGAAGGTGTTGGCGCCGCCGCGGTAGGCTCCCATCTGGATAAAAAGGTAGGCGGCGGAGCCGACGGCGTTGAAGGCTCGCTTGACGATTCCGGAATGTAAGTCAAGAGTCTCTTTTGGTGGATTGGGGGTGGAGAAGTTGAGGACTTGGGATTGGGAGGTGGTGGTGGAGGAGGAGAGGCAGGAGAGGGAGGGGAGGAGCTGGAGGACTGTGGCCAAGGAGCAGAGGACGAGGAGAGAGGTGAGTAGGAGCTTGACATCCACCAAGCTCCACACCATGCCCACCTCCATGCTCTTCTCTTTAGACATCTCTCTGAGAGGAAGAGGAAGAAGAAGAAGAAGAAGGTTTGAGGAGGTTCTTCTATGGATTTTGAAGGAAAGAGACGATTGTGAATGAATAATGGAGGTGGTGGTGACGAATATAATTTAATTTAATTTATTTTAGTAGTGGGGAATGATTTTAATATAATTTATGGAAAGAGACTTAAAAGTGAAAGCGGTGGACACGTGGTGGTAGGCTGGAGATTGACTCATGTCTGGTTCGAGAATTTGCTCCTTTATTTCTTAATTAACTATATTTTGTTTTCCGCTGCCAAATTTGAGCTTAATATTAAATTTGTTTATATGTATATATATAAGAAGATAGTTTGTGTGTTTCAGGGGCTTAATTTAGAAATGTCATAGTTTAATAAGAAGAATAAACATATGTTTAAAATTATATAAAAAAAAATATTATGTAAAAACCTTCGTATATTAGATATAAGCGACTCAATCTGATATGAGATTAAGGTTTAGTTATTGTTGTTATATATATGAATTTGAGTGAAATTATATATGTGAAAATCTAAAATTATTAAAAAACATATGTTGAAAATTAGACATGAAAACAGGTGTCTTAGATCTGGATTTTTGGACGTTGTAAAACGTGACTGTCTTTGTTTCCTTTTTCCCCACTTGGAGCCTTCGATTAGAGGCAAAGGATGGTGTGTGACCTGGGAAATTGGATTTATGCCCTGCCTTCTTAAAATAATAATAATAATATAAATATTTTATATCATGTAATTATATTAATAAATATAATGAATAAAAAAAATCCAGAATAAGAAGATGATGACAAGTTAAGATCCTTCATTTTATGAAACAACTTATATTGATAAATAGTAATGTGATACTTCCTGAAAAGTGTCAAATAACACATAATTGTAATTTTTCTTACAGTATGCATTTATAGTCAAACAAATTAACAAAGTAGATATTTTTTATTTTTCTCAATTAGTCTCATGCTTTTTTTAGTGATTTTATATTTCTGGCCTTTTACCTTTGTTGATCTATATATATATATATATATATATATATATATATGATTGTCTATCTAGCATTAAAAAGAAAAGTCTTATATGAACAAATTCATATTAATTGTAAATCAAATAGTCTCTTGATATTTCTAAGGACCAAGAGATCTTGAATTTGATTATGAGGATATATTTTTTAGGAGTATGAGTAATGATTGTGACGGGTGATTCTAATGCCTATTTATGCACAAGCCCCATTTTCATATCTGTTTCGTTGAGATTTGTGTGCATCTTTAATTTCTTAGTGGTTTATCACTCATATTAGAAAAATAAAAATAAAATAAAATAAAATAAAGTACCTCAGTGGTAATAAGGTTAAAAAAACTAGAATATTTTGGGAAGTGGATCTGGTCACATCTTGTGAGGCCATTGTCAAGAGCCACATGTTCATGTTCATATTCAATTTTTAAGAAAGTTTCCTTCTAATGTTCCGTTTCATTGCTGCCGCAACAAAGACAGGAGTCTCAATATCCTTCCAAGCAACAGCTTAGAACAAGCCAAAAAAAATGAGAGATATTTCACCCACCTTAGGATCAAAGGTTCAATGTTTCTGTGTACTAATCAATGCCTAATAACTTATTGACGAAACTTAAAAATTATTCATAATATTACTTTTCTAGAGATATTTTTTAGTTTGATGTAGTTTATATGTTCAAAGACTCTAAACAATCAAAGCTACAAATCACAGAGTCAATATGCAGGACAATCAATAGTCAAATTATCCTCCCAAAAATTGAGGCAAATCAATTAAATCCAGGATAAGAGAAGATGAATAGATTACATGGGCTCCCATTTATACCAGCATTCCTTGCTACCACATATATAATTTGTTCGAACATTAATATGTTATAAAAATTTAGAGAGAATTTTAATTAACCTCATTTTATCAGTAATTTCTAAATTTGAATTATATGAAAGGAATTCTGAATTTCCAATGTTTCTATCACAAATCAATTGATTCCAAAAATCCAACAACGTGGATAAACTTGATTCTACTAAAACATTTAAATGAATAAATAAAAATAGAAAAAACTATATACTCAAATTGACAAATGTTTAATTAATCAATCTATAAATAAAGTGGGAGCTTATCCTATGGCTGATGTGTTGCAATACCATGGTGGATAACACATGCCATGTCTCACTTAGGAAAATAAACAAATTCCATTATAAAGCAAACATCATGTAGTAACTAGCATGCATGAATAAGAATCTAATGCCAAGTTGAACATTAGGCTTCCATATCATGAAGCCCAAGGCCCTAAGCTAACCTGGTTGAGGTCTGAGTCCTTTGTGTTTGGTCTCCTTCTCCATTAGCACAAACTTAAGGAGGACAGAGACTTGCATATTAAGTTGCAAAGACAACACAAGTGCTCTGCTTATACATATATATATGAATTAGGAGTTGGGTGATCATCACATCACATGCATGTAGTGTGTCATTAATTAAGGAGTTGATTAAGTTCCATGAAAAATGTGACCATGTTCCTCCCCCCTGGTATTAATATCATGTCTTTGCCTGCCATGACAAGTAGGATCAAGCTTAATGAATCCAATGGAGAGCCTTTGTAGGAGTCCCTCTCAGGTGTACAATATTAATTGAAGAAAACTCTAGATCACCTTCTTACATTTCAAGCTGTTTTTGATGATCAATAATGAAAACTTGATGGAGATATTATTCTATATTTTGTTTGTCACAACAAAGTTATCTCTATATATTTTAAAAATAAATATTTTTAAAATCTATATATAACTCAATACTCTCTATCTAATATATAATCAATTTTTAATCACTTCGTAATCAATAGAGATTAGAGTCAAAACTGGATGACTGAAATAGAAAAATGATACGATGTCTAACAAAATTAAGGGAAAGTTCTATAGAATGATAATTAGACCAACTATACTATAAGGGAGTAAGTGTTGAGTAACTAAAGTTCAACATATTCATAAAATGAATATGACAAAAATTAATGAGGTTGTTAAGGTCAATGAGTGGTCATACAAGATTGGATAATTTTAGAAATAAATACATCCAACAGAAGATACATGTTGCACCAATTGAAGATAAATAAAAGAAAATTGTTTAAGATGGGTTGTGCATGTGTGTTGTAGACCCTCAAGTGACCTCTTGGCCTACTAGTACTGGGTCTCTTGTGTAGAGCGTAGATGGTTGGAAAGAACCCATGATCGAACCCCCATGACTACAAGATGAGAGTCCGTGTGCAGGAAGCCATGCTGCCCGTCCCTGACTTCATAGGGGGCGCTTCTCGTCTTTGTCAAAAAAAAAATGTGATAGTTTAGTAATAGAAGGTAAAAAAAAAAGAGTAGAGATAGACCTTGGATTATATGGAGAAAGATAGTATTGGAACCACGCTGGCCGCCCCCGACTTCCACATAAGGGGCGCTTGTCGCCTTTGTCAAAAAATAAAATGATAGTTTAATAATAGAAAGTAAGAAAAAGAGTAAAGATAGGCCTAAGATTATATGAAGAAAGATATATGTATATTAGATATATTGAGTCAAATTTTGCCCTTGACGGAATGATATCGAGACAGAAAATTCATATAGCGAACCCCATCTAATATGAGATTAAGGCTTAATTGTTGTTGTAGTTATCAATAAAGATTCTAATTCAATTTTCTTAGCCCGAAATTTGTCACATCTTGCTTTAGGATCAGTTCTGTGTCAAACAGGGACAGTAAATCAGGTTCAAATGATCAAGTAACAAATAACAGGGATAAACTTGAAGTCCCAATCAAGAAAATGGCAGACATGGAACCCATCTCTGACAAGCCCAACCAAGAAAAAGAAGTGAAAGCCGCCCTCACAAGCTTTGTATGGCATTCTGCAACCTCTCCATGTTACTTGTCTCCTCTTCTCCATTCTCCATCCATCCATTCATATATATATATATATATATATATATATACACGCACAGTCACAACATATATACACATACTACCCCTCCCCTTAGTTCGTTCATCTCTTTCAATATATATATATCTCTCTCTCAGTTCTATACCAAAGCATCAAAACTAGCTAAAAATGTGCACCTCCAAAATCAAGTCAGGCCACGGCATCACCTTCGCCGGTGTCATCGATATCAACGGGAGGCCGGTCTTGCAGCCTGCTGGCAACCGTATCACCATCCAAGTAAATAAGCCTGTCCAAAAGTGCAACCTCTCCCCTCCTGTTTCACCAAAGCCCAAGCCTCAACTCAAGAAAAGCAATGATCTTATAAGTAACAACTCCAAGAGGTTCACTGGAGGAGCTCAACTTGGGCTTCAGTTTGAGTACTCTTGTATGACTGAAATGGCTCTACCGGCTGGCAGTATCGCCGCCGCGCAGAGAGAACAAGCTTCTCTTTTGCAAGTTCAAAGGAAGATGAAGATAGCTCATTATGGTAGACTTTCAGCTTCCAAGGTTGCTCCACTTGATCATCACTCAGTCCATGGAGCTCCCCAGGAGGAGAAGAGATGCAGCTTCATCACAGCTAATTCAGGTAGTTAATTAATTAGTTATATATATATTATATAATCCATTGTGGCATTTGATTAATCTTTCATTGTTAATTGTTTATTTCTTAGATCCTGTATATGTTGCTTACCATGATGAGGAATGGGGTGTGCCTGTTCATGAAGACGAGTGAGCTTTCTAGTCCTCTCTTTCTCTCTGTCTATATATTTTCTCATAGAATAGAAGCATTGATGATATATATATACTGTTTTTGATCTTGCAGGATGTTGTTTGAGTTATTAGTGTTAGCAGGGGCTCAGGTTGGCTCTGACTGGACTACAATATTGAAGAAACGCCAGGATTTCAGGTCTGATAATTAAGAACTCAAACTTCTAGTTCTAATTAGCTAGAAATTATTGATCAAGATGAGCAAGTACTGATCAAAATGAAATCTGTGTTAATTTCTTTGACTGCAGGGCTGCATTTGCAGGATTTGATGCAGAGGTTGTGGCAAGTTTCACAGAGAAACAAATAGCCACCATCAGCTCCAATCTCCGGTTTGATCTAGCTAAAGTTCGCGGCATTGTCGACAATGCTAAACGAATCCTCGAGGTATATATATATATATGAGCTCCTCTTAGAAAATATTACAACAGAGTGTGACATTACATTACATTTCAGGTGAGAAAAGAGTTCGGTACACTGGACAAGTATATATGGGGGTTTGTGAACAACAAGCCGATCATCACCGGCTACAAGTCATGCAGGAAGATCCCTGCCAAGACCTCCAAATCAGAGGCCATTAGCAAAGATCTCCTCCGCCGTGGCTTCCGCTTCGTTGGTCCGACGATAGTTCACTCCTTCATGCAAGCAGCCGGGCTCACCAATGACCATCTCCTCCATTGCCCTCGCCATCATTCATTAACCAATTAGCAGATCTTGATCTTCTCCCTGATAATTAACATGACTAGAACCAAATTTGGGTGTATGTATGTATTGTATGTGTGTAGAGTAGTTAGAGATGATGTTGCATGTGGGGAACAGAGAGCATGTGGGAAGGGCAAGCAATTGCATGTGGGTGCATGTCAGGCATTGGTTTCTTTTCAATATGGGAGCTCAGCACGCTCTCATTATTCTTCCCCTAAACTCACACTTTTTAACAGGCTGTAGCTGGGGAGAAGTATTCCTCACTGCAGCCACTTTCTTTCATCTCTCTCTCTCTTATCTTTGCTCTATTATTGGGGTTCAGCAGTAGTTGGTGCTTTTCTTACGTTGTGGGGAAGCTTTACAGCATCATGTTAATTAAATTGGTCTGACTGTCTCTTTTATTACTTGTTTGCAAAGGATTGTATACAGTGACACTCATTATGTAATGTGGATGTGAATTGAAGTTTGCTTTAATTAACAGAGAGAGGTTGTGTACGTGTATATATATGTTGCTCTCTTCTCACTGTAAGAATCTCAAGTTCATGTGCTGCTATGTTAAAGTGATGAATTGATGATGATTTGCACCACTTTCAATGCCTACAGCTGCTTGCTTTACAACCCAAAGGTCCCAATCCCATCTGTATGTGTACCTTCTCAGGCTCTTCAAAGTTCAATCTCAAAGAAAAAGATTGAAGTACTTAAAGAACAGGGTTCATCTACAAGTTCATTATTACATGTATATTTATCCACTAAACATCATTATGATAAGTTAAGAAAATTGCAGTTGGTCCTGATCTTTTTCCCCTGGTTTCCGGTGATCAGGACTTGAGCATTCCCCAGGTTCACCATATATAGACACTGCAAACTGCTGCAAGAACAGCATTGGTTGCAGGATGCCAGTGCAGCAGCAACAATAGGTGCAGTTCTCATGTCAGAGTACAATAACTGGTCAATAGACAACAAACCACTCTTCTTTATCATAGTTCACGCCATCAAACTTGGTGTAGTAGCATCAAGTTGGACATACTGTGATGAATGCTCGCATTTCTTCTTCAGGGTGGATCAATGGTTGGGTCTGGTTTCCCTTTGCCTGGGGAGTTATAGAGCCTGTTGTCATGACTTGTCAAGAGAACGGTAAAATTTGAAACCATCTAGAGAAATCTGGAAGAATATGAAAGAAGGTTCTTGAAGACGAAGTTCCCAAGGAGACTCAAAAAGGTTTTAGAACTATTTTGCATTTTCTTGAGTATAACATAAAACATGGTAGAACCTCTAAATGGTTACATAAGGTTTTGGAAGCTCAGTCATGACCATTGGATTGCATCAATCTCCACCGTCCATTGAAGAGGTGAGGCCTCTACAAAGGGAATGAGACCCCCTAGCCATTGTAAAGAAGAACTAAGAAACCAAGTGAAATCCAAGCGCCACACGAGTAAAAAGTGAAACTCTTGCCCCATAACACTGTGCTGAATAGAACTACAGGTACTTCATCCAATCCAATGGCAAGGTCAAGTTCATTCAAGCCTCTGGCTTGGAATGATGCGGAGCAATTAGCAAAAAGATTCATGGCACAACTAGCTAGATAGGAGGAAAAATAAGAAGGGTGGGCGCAAACACCCATAATTTTTCACTCGGTTATTTGAGACCTTGGAAACATTTTTTGATTTCCCATAAATATTAGCACAATGTCACTGGATGAGTCCGGTGACAAATTTGAGAGATAAATTCCATTATTTCATATGGTTTTTAAGTCTTTTTTCAATTTCACTAGAATTAGGGGTATTCTTATACTTTGAGTTTTCACGTTTCACTATAAAATTTTAATTTGAATTTTTGAATTCAATTTTCTAAAGATTTCAAAGTCATTTTTTTTCTCCTTTCGTTCAAACGTTATCAAACAAACACTCGTTTGTGTGCTCCATGAACAAGATTTTCTTCTTTCTTTGCTTCCATTGTGTGTCATGGAAGAAGTTAATGAGCTAAGTGACGTTCTCATGGCCAATGGGAACCAGTTTAGCTTCCTTAGCTTTTGATACACAACCATCTTTCCTTCCGTAAGGAACCTCCAAAATGGACCCCCAATCTGATCAGTGCATGTTGGATATCCATAAAGAAAACAGAAACCTCACAAGATGGGAGGAAGAAGGGGAGGCCTCCTATCGGAGCGAATATGATAAGCTGATTCTTGAGGAGGAAGCCCTATGGAGGCAACACTTACAAATCACATGGCTGCAAGAAAGAGATCAAAACACAAAGTTCTTCCACGCAATGGCCAATCAAAGAAAGAACACCAACTTGATCATACAGTTGCGGCATGAAGGGCAAACCATTAACACTACCGAGCACATAACAAAGGTCATCTCAGAACACTATAACAACCTATTTTGGAAGAGAACGAGACATGAGGTACAAAACCTCATGGGATAAACTGTTTCTTCACAAAACTAAAGTAAACCTATCTCACTTGGAGGAACCGTTAAGTGAAGAGGAAATTAGATGTGCGGTGCAGGAACTAAGCGCAGAAAAGGCCCCGGACCCGGATGAATTCCCTATGACTTTCTACCAACAAGGGTGAACCTCATAAAAAATGACATCCTTAAATTATTTGAGGACTTTTATCAGGGCATGGCCAACATGGAGCTAGCGGCTGAATTGGGCTCACATTCTTTTGATCCCTAAAACCTAGACCCCAGAGACTATGAAGGATTACAGGACGATAACTTGATAAACTGCTCAGTCAAGATCATCTCCAAAGTACTTGCAAATAGACTCAGAAGGGTACTGAGGTAACTAGTGGATGACTCCCAAATGGCCTTCATACAAAGTCGTATGATACACGACAATATCATGGCCTCAGTGGAACTTATTCATAAGATGAGGATAGAAAATACGAAAGGAACCCTAATCAAGATCGACTTCGAGAAGGCTTTCGACACAATCGATTGGGGCTATCTGTTGGGCATCCTCCAAGCAAGGGGCTTCTGCCCTAAATGAGTATCCTGGATCATCTCCCTGCTCACCACATCAAAAGCGAACTTCTTAATCAATGGGGTACCTGCCGGGTACATCAATAGCAAACAAGTATTAAGACAAGGGAATCCCCTCTCCCCGCTGCTTTTTGTTCTTGCCACAGATGTCCTCTCCACTATGCTTAGTGAGGCCGTTAGCTCAAACATATACCGGGGTATTAAAATCGGCCCAAGCCGTGATGACACTGTCTCAGCCCTATTAGGGAAATGGTGGTGGCGAATTCTCACAAGAAATGCTGGTATATGCCTCAAAATCTTCCAAGATGCTTATTCCTGGCGCGGGACTATTGATTCCCACAAGCCTACCCCCGGGCGCGCATCCAGTTTCTGGAAGGGACTAAGCCGAGAAAAAAATGCCAACCCTTGCAAACATCTCAATCAAACCACTCGCAAGTCACTTAATAAACCTTTGGAAAGATAATTGGTGGGAAGGGACCTCCTTTGAGAACAAATATCCAGAGATGCAACCCTTGTTCATTAAAAAATCCATCAATCTCCAGGAGGCTTGTAAACTGATCCGCCGAAGGAAGCCACTACTTCTACCAGGGCCCTTATCAGAGAGGGAGGAAGAAGAAATGCACGCCCTAATGTAGGCTCTAATGGAAATTGGGAACGATAATAGAGCGCCGGATAGACGAGAATGGAAGCTCAAGCCAACTAAGAACTTCACAGTCAAATCACTCTACACCTTTAGGGTGGACGGCGGGCTCAGAAGCGTTCTACAAAAGAGTTTCTGGAAGTAGCCATGCAGATCAAACTCTTTGCTTGGTTGGCGAAGGAAAATAGGATCCTTACCTTGGATAACCTCCACAAAAGGAAATTGCGGGGAGACCGCACTATGTGTTACCTGTGCGATCATGGGGAGGAATCGATGAATTATCTACTTTTCACATGTTCGTATGTAGTAAACATATGGAGTCACTTCCACAACATATTTGGGGTGAGAAGGGAGCAAGGCATTACACTACAATTATGGGGATCCAGAGATACTAGTCTCAGGGTGTGCAACTCCATGCGACAGGGCTGGGACCTTGCAGTTATGGCAATCACCTGGAATATTTGGCGCGAGCGAAACATGCGATGTTTCAGAGACAGACAACGTGTTTTCTTGAGAACCATTCGTGATATCTCTTTCCTTATACTTTTATGGATGAATGCAACTCCACCCTCCAAAAAGCCAAAACTGGAGACGGCACATAACCTAGTAAAGAGGAGTCTAGGGTTCATCGGTGATACCCCGACACGGATCACAGGAGGCGACGAAACCTTCGAGGATAACACGGCAGGGACCCAAGTGGACCAAGAGAAAGTCTGAGGCATCATTTCCAAACTCAGTCAAGAGGGGGCTCTTAATTGAATTTTTGTAATTTTTTTATGTTCTCTGGCCGAGTTTGTATTCTGACCTTAACTACTATTATCAATAAATAAATGTGGTTTATCCACTTCTTCTTCAAAAAATAAAAAAAAATAAAAAATAAACCTGATCAATGCGCATGTTAATGAATTATAAATTAGCCAAGTCTCATAACTTAGTAAGTTGATGATCTATATACAAGTATTTGATTAGCACTCTAATGGCACAGTCATGAAAGTGAAGCCTGATGATGGCTGTTCCAAGGGTGTGGTCTCTTTTGGTCCAGTGAGCTACTTTCTTGTGGACAATGGCTTCCATATTGGGACAAGAATTAACTCATTGGCCCCTGTTTCCGTATGGTGGACAGCCATTGTTGTGATGAAATGGGGAAGAATTGGAGAAGGTGAAGTACTGAAAGATGTGCATGTAGCCATGTCTACATATCATGCAATGAATGGTCGACTTGGTCAGTTGCATGACATGACATGCACGCACGCACTGGATAATGGGCTAAATTGTCTTTTGGATTCAATGAGGCCCATTATACAATACAATAATGGACTGTTGTTGTAATCAAGTCATAACTAATTGATGCCCAATTCTGCTTTGAGATTCGTGCTTTAAGTGTGATCATATGCTTGTGAGAGAATAAATTAAGATTGAAAAAAAAAGCATATACTGTAGCTAAATTTTTGGTTTATTTCGACCAGTTTATTCTCAGGGTAGAAATGCTTATAAAATAAATTAAGCACTTTTTTATCGTTTTTTGGGATGCATGAACAGA
This sequence comes from Dioscorea zingiberensis, assembly GCA_026586065.1. Classification (NCBI taxonomy): domain Eukaryota; kingdom Viridiplantae; phylum Streptophyta; class Magnoliopsida; order Dioscoreales; family Dioscoreaceae; genus Dioscorea; species Dioscorea zingiberensis. The sequence continues at coordinate 65,519,582 of CM048819.1, read as the reverse complement.
CTTGCAAAAGTGCTAAAAATATATATATATTTTCTGTTTATCTAAAAAGCATCATTTACTAACTTTTATAAAGAAAGCTGATTGATTTATTTTCTCTCATAAAAAGAAATTAAAGATTCGAATGACACATATGACATGCTTGTAGTAATTCATCCATATTTATCAAAAATAAATAAATAAATAAGAAACATCAGTTCCTCAACGACATATTTCATAATTAAGCATTTATACATGCTTAATTTACCTATAAAACATTCATGACATAAAAAACTTTATCTTAAAAAAACACAAAAAAAAAAAGTTTGAATAGCAATTATTGCACATTATTTCTCAGGTATGACATCAAGGGCCATGTTTTCTATTCTTAATCACAGAATTAAGAGAATCCAAAGGCTTATAAAAAATAGATTTATCAGGTAATAAGCTCCAAAACCACACCCAATATTCAATAATACTCTGTACTATGTGAGCATATTACCATCTTTCCAGCTCTTTAAACAAGTATTCAAATCACAAGATAATAAGATGATGACTCGTCTTACTTTGTCCATTTTCAAACTAGTCAACGTTTGCAGTTGACGACGAGATTCAGGTCTTCAACGCCATTGACAATTGTTCTTTTTATTTTATTTTATTTTTTAAAAAAAAACTTTTCCTTCCAATTCACTTCACGGGTTCTCATCTTCTGCACTTCATTCATTGTCTTCTCTCGTGGAAGATAGCAACAGTATATATATTATATTTCTTCTCCATTTGAATTAATGGTAGTGATCGAAAGGATCACATCACATGCATATATTATTAGTCTTAGTCTCAACCATTTATAATTCCATTCAAGTTTAATTAGATTGGTTCCATCCAACAAGTTTTTTTTTTTGACAAAGCGAGAATAAAGTGATATCTTGCAAAAGGAGAGGTTTGATCTCGGGACCCGTCGATGAAGATCGAGACTCACTTTTTAGTAAGGGAATCCGATACTAATAGGCCATCATGGCCGTCGGTTCCATCCAACAAGTTGATACTAAAGAGTGTTTAATCATCTATATGGCCACCAATATTAATTTTTTTTTTTTACTAGCACAAGTTAACTCCTTGAATCACAAATTAGCTCAATCATTGGGGCAAACAAGAATAAGATTTTAAGTGGTTAAGCAAAAGAAGGAATGAGAGGAAGAGGGGTGGTTAACCAAATATCAACAGTAGTACTTAGCCACAAAGGCAAAAAGAATGCCCCAAAAACCATTAGACTAATGACAAACCTCATCCCATTAAGGCTCCTTATCCAAACCTCATTGAAATTGACAACAGCTAGCTACATTAATCAACTTATTATATAAATAAATATATTTCCTCTTAATTGAGTTGGTGTTACATTGTGTATGACCTTCCTTCCCCACTGGATTAGAATTTAGAAATGGTGCAAGAGGACATATGGGTTTGGTGACTCAACCCAATCACATCCTGAAGCGTATTGGTTTCATATATTTACATATAAAAAAAAAATCCTTCTAATTGGAAAACTATTGTTAATATTAAATATTGATGAACACCCACCATTTTAAGATAAAATAAAAGGTGATGAACAATGTCATGCATATTGGTATAAGTGTTCATCCTCGTAAATCAACTACATTGCATTAAAAGCAGTACAAACCAAACTTGGTCAACTCCTTGTGAAGACATGAAAGGTGATCCACTGTAGGACATACAGAGAAACTCAACTGCCCTCTTTCAGGCTTAACCCAACCCTCCCAACTACTAAATCCCTTCCATATCTTCCCATCTTTTCCAGTTTGAAACTCTCTTGAAACCCAGAGACTCATTTAATGTCTCCTCTGACGCACACTCCCCTTCTTTAAAGCTCCACGCGCGCTCTTCAAAGCCTCACCACCTCCCAAGCAATGCATTGTTGCACCGCATTGCATGCAATCTTTCAACATGGCAAGCTTTGTCTTTCTTCTAACATGGCTGACAATGGTCTTCTCTCTCACTGTTTTAGTTTCTTCAAACTCTTTGGTAACTCTTTTGGAAGTGAAAGATTCGTTCTCAGATGATCCTTCGAATGTGCTGAAGAATTGGAATTCCAACAACACTGATTACTGCTCATGGACTGGCATCACATGCGATGGAGACACCGGCGTCGTCACCAGCCTGAACCTCTCGGCGGGGTCACTCGCCGGAGTTATCTCACCGTCACTCGGCCGGCTCACTGGCCTGCAAGTTCTTGACCTCTCTTCAAACTCACTCACTGGTCACATTCCAACATCTCTGTCTAACTTGACATCACTTGCTGTTCTTCTTCTCTATTCCAATGGTCTCTCTGGAACAATACCAGCATCTCTTGGTTCTCTCTCGAGTCTTCGAGTCCTACGACTCGGTGACAACCCGGGTGTTTCTGGACCCATTCCTGACTCATTTGGTGATCTTCTCAATCTCACTGTCCTTGGTTTAGCTTCTTGTAATCTCACTGGTTCTATACCGAGACAACTCGGAAGGCTTAACAAGCTTCAGCGGTTGGTTCTCCAGCAAAACCAGCTCCAAGGATTGATACCGCCGGAGATTGGTGACTGCCGTGATCTTGTTGATCTCGTCTTAGCCAATAACAACATCTCTGGTAGCATTCCTGCGGAGCTTGGTAGCTTGGCCAACCTCCAAATACTCAACTTGGGCAATAACTCATTGGATGGTGAGATACCGAGTCAACTCGGAAAGCTAAGTCAACTCTTTTACCTGAACTTCATGGCCAACAAGCTTCAAGGTTCGATTCCAAGATCCTTTGGGAGACTTATAAGTCTTCAGAATCTTGATTTATCTGAGAACCAGCTCGTAGGCTCTGTTCCAGATGAACTCAGTGAGCTGAGTGAGCTAGTGTTCATGGTGTTGTCTACAAACCAGCTCTCTGGGCCATTGCCAGAGAATCTCTGCCAGAACTCTTCAAAGTTGGAGCACTTGCTTCTCTCTACCAATAACTTTACTGGAGAAATTCCTCTGAGTTTGGTGTCCTGTCAATCATTGAAGCAGCTGGACTTGGCCAACAATAGTCTCAGTGGCTTCATTCCATCAGAGTTTGGTGAGCTCTTGAATCTCACTGATCTCCTCCTCAACAACAACAGCTTCTCCGGCACCATTCCAAGGAGTCTCGGTAATCTCAGCAACCTGCAAACACTCACATTGTATCACAATGGGCTCCAAGGAAGGATCCCAGAAGAATTAGGCATGTTGCAGAAGCTTGAGATTTTATTCTTATATGAAAACCAGTTGTCTGGGGAGATACCCCGACAATCGGCAACTGTTCGAGCTTGGAAATGATGGATTTTTCGGCAACCAGTTGTCAGGCAGCATTCCGGGTTCTCTTGGCATGCTTGAGAACTTAAACTTCTTGCACCTCAGGAAATGGTTTCTCCGGTGAGATTCCGGTGTCATTAGGGAATTGCCATCAGCTTGCAATACTAGACTTGGCTGATAACCAGCTTTCTGGTGGGATTCCGGCAAGTTTCGGGCAATTGGAATCACTTGAGCAGCTCATGCTCTACCACAACTCACTCCATGGTAGCATTCCTGATGAAATGTTCAACTGCAAGAATGTTACTAGAGTGAACTTGTCTAACAATAGGCTGAATGGGAGCCTGCTTCCTCTCTGTGGCTCAAGCTCTTTGCTTTCATTTGATGTTACTAACAATTCATTCAACTTTGATGTTCCTGCTCAGCTGGGGAATTCACCGATGCTCAAAAGGATTCAACTTGGAAGCAATAGGTTGATTGGCGGAATCCCTTTGACGCTTGGCAGCATTGCGGAACTCTCTATTCTGGACCTGTCTCGCAATTCTCTTGCCGGAGAAATACCAGAGGAGTTAGCATCATGCAGCAAGCTCACACATATTGCTCTCAATGGCAATAAGTTCTCAGGCTCGGTTCCTGCATGGCTGGGGAGCATGTCTCAGTTGGGAGAGCTCAAGCTGTCAAACAATGGATTCTCTGGCATTCTTCCTGTTGAGCTCTTCAATTGTAGTAATCTCTTGAAGCTGTCTCTTGATGATAATCAGCTCAATAGCACAGTACCTACTCAAATTGGTGAGCTTGTTTCAATCAATGTCCTCAATCTTGCTGACAACAAGTTCTCAGGACCAATCCCTGCATCCATTGGGAGACTAACCAAGCTTTACGATCTCCGTCTATCCCACAATTCATTTACTGGTAACATCCCCTTTGAGCTTAGTCAGTTGCAGGAACTACAGAGCACATTAGACCTCAGCTACAACCACCTCACTGGAGAAATCCCACCTTTTCTCAAATCACTTTCAAAGCTTGAAAACCTTGATCTCTCTCACAATTCATTGACAGGCGGAGTTCCCCGCCAAATTGGAGAAATGAGCAGTTTGGTGAAGCTTGATCTCTCCTACAACAGGCTGCAAGGAGAACTAGACAAGGTGTTTGATCGATGGCCTGTGCAGTCATTTGAAGCAAATGCTGCTCTGTGTGGCAATCCCATACAAACATGTTCAACCAACAACTCCAGCCGCCGAAGAACAGGTCTCGATGCTGCTTCCATAGCTGTTGTGTCAATCTCAGCAACAGTCATATTTGCTCTGATGATTGCTGCTATTGTTATACTGAAAAGGCGGTCACCAAGACGAACATGTGAAGTGAATTGTGCCTCTACATCTAGCTCATCAAATACTCATCGACACTTGCTAATGAAAGGCTCTATGAGAAGAGAGTTCAGATGGGGAGCCGTAATGGAAGCAACACACTACCTGAATGATGAGTTTATCATTGGTTCAGGAGGTGCAGGGATAGTCTACAGAGCTGAATTGTCAACCGGTGAGACAGTAGCAGTTAAGAAATTCCTGCACAAAGAGGGCGATGCCTTCTTACTGGACAAGTGTTTTGATAGGGAGGTCAAGACTCTTGGCAGGATAAGGCACCGGCATTTGGTCAAGCTTCTGGGATTTTTGAGTGGCAGCAACAATGGTGTCAGAACTGGCACAAACCTGCTCGTCTACGAGTACATGGAGAATGGAAGTGTCTGGGATTGGCTACACAATTCACAAGTCAGTAACAAGAAGAAGAAGGAGCTAAATTGGGAGACAAGGATGAAAATAGCCATTGGCCTTGCTAAAGGAGTAGAGTATTTGCACCATGATTGCGTACCAAGGATCATCCACAGAGACATCAAGACTAGCAATGTACTACTTGATGGCGACATGGAGGCTCACCTTGGAGACTTTGGACTTGCCAAGGCTGTGGTGAACCCTGCAGGCTATACTGAATCAACATCTTGGTTTGCAGGTTCTTATGGCTACATTGCTCCTGGTATGTATCAGATTCCAAATAAATTGAATTCTTTGAGACATTGAAATTGTACCTAGCTAAGCTGTGTTGCATTCTGTGCAGAGTATGCATTCTCGATGAAAGCAACAGAGAAGAGCGATGTGTACAGCATGGGTATTGTGCTGATGGAACTGGTGACCGGGCTAATGCCAACAGACCGGAGCTTCGAAGGGGACATGGACATGGTCAGGTGGGTGCAGCTGCTATTAGGATCACCAGCGAGGGAGGAGTTGCTTGATGACGCATTGAAGCCGTTTGCACCATATGAAGAATCATCAATGTATGAAGTGTTGGATGTTGCATTGCAGTGTACCAGGACTGCCCCTGCCGAAAGGCCTAGCTCCCGGCATGTGTCTGATCTTCTCAGGCGCATTTCTGCAAGCACACAAGGGGTGGTTTCTGGAAAAAAGATTGAGCTATAAAAGGATCAATGTTTAACTCATTAGCAATGATCCTCTAATTGTGAATCCAACTGTTTCGAATTTTCATTGAAGTTGTATGCTGCTTCAGTTTGACATTGGGATAGTAGTACATCTATAAATTTCACTTTGACACTTGGATTGTTCTTTTCTTCTCATATTTGCAACAAAAAAAAAGAGAAACAATCACAGCTTTAATAGATACTAAAAGTTCATATCAATTTGAGTCAAATCAAGAGTATAATGAGAAAAAAATACATATCTCAGAAAAAAAGGTACATATATTAATGTATGTATCTATATTCATGCATGGATGGAATAATATGAATTACACTGAGACTGGTTACTCCTGACAGGCCACAACTGTTTTAGATGCCATTTCCTCTGTTGTTTGGCCCCCATGCACACATCTTTCACACAAAACCAAGCACATATTGTAAGCTCATCTTTTAACAACTGCATGTAGTTTCACATCCGAATGAAAGCCTGAAGCACCTGAGTCCAAGCATCAATAATGCTGCCAACTTTTCCTTTCAAACCTCAGTACTTGCACATCAAAAACAGATTATCAACAATACACATCATTTACCAACTTTCAATTATCAAATATTGTGTAATCACAGAAATATTTGTATCACAAAGTTTTAATCATAAATAAATGTGATTTATACATCTTAAAAAAAAAGCAATACACGTGTCATCATCATCATCTTCAACACCAAAAACTATAACAGTAAAAGTAGGAAAAACAATGGCTCCAGCCAACAGGAACAAGAACATGTATGTGAAAAGTCTCATTCCAAATTGGACCAAAACCAATAGAAATATACATAAAAGAAGTTCATACTTCTTTTAGTGATAGTGGTTGTAGGCGTGGTTGTAGTGGCTTGTCCACGTTTATCAAAAAAAAAAAGTTCATACTTCATACACAAGTGACAAGTCCTTAAAGAAGCCTGTTGGAGAGGTGGTGGTATAACTGCTTACCTGTTGGAGACTGGGTTAGGACCACTGGGGACTTCATGTTTGCTGATGTTGAATAGTTCATCATGTTTCAATGAGCCAGGAAGGTGATCTCTGTGTTCACCAACCACACCATGCTTGCTTGCATCTGCAACTCCTAGACTGCTGTTGTTTGGTGAGACTTGCTCGCCTTGCTTCTCTCCATTGACATAAGGCAGCAGAAGAAGGAGAAGAAAGAGGGGGAGAATGATTAAGTACCAAGAAGAGAACAAGGTCCTACACGAAAGATCATCACTAGCCATACAATAAGTATATTATGGACACCACTCAATACCAATTGAGATGTTTATGTCCATGAATGAATGAGAAGCTTAGAAGCCAAGAGCTGTGCGCTTGTTAATGTGATGACAAACAGAGATAGAATCTCCAAAAGTAAAACAAAGAGACATTAATGATGAGCTTACTTTATTTGAATTGGTGTCTTAAAATTTCTCTTTTCTTTGCAGCTCTTTTGAGCAGAGGAGCAAGAGAATGGCTGAGCCATTGGTCTCTAGCAGGGTGAACGAGGTGGGGACTTTGCCTTTGACCCTGAAAGGAGCTGTTAAAGTGTCATAATATTGTGCAAAAGTGATAATAGTGATGTATTACCTGACATCCAGAGGTGTGTTGACAGTTCATAGATGACTGGAGTAACCTGGTAAAACACTGCAGACATCATTGATTCAGGTGAAGTCCTCTGCTCATCAACATAAATCAAGTGCAACAGAATTCCAAAGGTCTGAATCAGTTGCTTTCAGCATGCTAAATAAGTTGTAAACAGTGAATGACTCTTTTTAATTCCATAAAGCAAATGAAGATACCAAATTTCAACCACAAACTGCATCCTGTGATCATGTGTATTTATTCACCTCTGTTCTGTAACATGAGTTCAGCAAAACTAACATAAAACAAACAATAGAAATTGTGAATCACTCATTCTACTGATAAATGCTTGATTCCTGGAAAAATTCTGTCAGAGATACAAGCATGTTATCAGATGTTTTATGTCTTCAAAGCCATAACTTGGCCGGTTGGACTGACCTCCAGCCTACTTCTGTTATTAGTCGGCATCAATGCTTTAGTCCTGACATGAAGGCTGTCTGGTCAGTGTGTCAAATCTGGATCATTGTTTTGAATAAATGATTTCAGAAGCCTCAGAGGTGATAGATCCCTTAAACCTAACATTTCCCCTCTAAGGAGCCAATTATTCATGCTTGCTAATGATACAATTGTTAAGGGACAAGCAGAATTGGAGTTTCCTTGTACCACCAAATACAATCTGCTTATTTGAACATTGAATACTCAATTCCATCAAGAAAGCAATTTTTCCAAGACTGCAACATGATCCAGCTGCAATAGTTTGCCAATTCCACTTGGGTATTGTTTCTCCCAACCTAAGAAAATCAAAACTTGTGTTTCCTTGTCTACCTAAATGAAACTTGAACCCCGGTTCTTCCTCACATTATTCTCATCCATCAACATTCTCACTCTCTCAGCATCACTCCACCTTCCAACTATGGCATACAAATCCGATATCAATGTATAGATTCCCCCATCCTCATCTGGATCAACCATTGCCAAAACCTTGTCGATCACCTTCTCTGCAACCTCAAACTTCCCATGCTTCTTGCAAGCCGCCAAGAGTGAAGTCCAAACAATAATGTTCGGCTCAACCTTCATGCTTTGAATGACGCCATAAGCTTCCTCCAACCTCCCCACCTTCGCAAACAACTCAACCATGCATCCATAATGATGAATCCCTGGTTCAAGAGAAAACTCCTCAACCATACTACAGAAATATTTCTGCCCCTCTTCTACTAAACCAGCATGACAGCAAGCATTCAGAACCCCAGTAAATGTGATCTCATTGGGTATTACTCTGGCCTGTCTCATCTCTCTAAAGAAGGCAAGCGCATCATTCCCATGGCCATTAAAAGCCAACCCACAAATCATAGCAGTCCAATGCATGACATTCCTCTCAGGCATTCTCTCGAAAACCTTGAACGCACTCATCAAGCATCCAGATTTCATATACATATCAATAAGAGAGGTCCCCAACTGAACATTAATTTCCATACCATGCTTCTCACAGTAAGCATGAATAGATTTTCAAGCAAAGTGAACGAGCCAGTGTTAGCGCAGCCAGCGAGAACAGTAACAAGCATGAGCTGATCAGGCATTACCTGCCCACCCTCCATCATCTCGCGGAAGAGCGCAAGCCCCTGAGTCCGGCAAGTTCTGGCCATGTACCCACCGATAATGGCGGACCATGACGCGACGTCTCTCTCCGGCATGGCGTTGAACAGAGACCGCGCAGCAGAGAGGTCATCGTGGCGTGCGAAGCAAGTGATCATGGTGTTTGCAGTGACGACGTTTCTGTTGGGAATTTCGTCGAACAGGAGACGGGCGTGGGGAAGTGAGGCGAGGGAGTAAGCGTGGAGGAGGGCGGTGGCGACGTAGACGTGGGAGAGGAGGTTGGTCTTGATGAGGTGGGAGTGGAGTTGCGGAACAAGGAGGGAGCTTTGGGGAGAAGAGGAGAAGGATTTGATGGCGAATACGGCGGCGTGGGCGGCGAAGGAGTCGTGGTGATGGGTATGGCCGGCGCCGCCGCGTTGCGCCAGGGTTTTGTAGAGGGAGAGCGCGTGCTCGGGAGAGCTGGGTTTCAGTCTTCCCATTGACTGCGCCGCGCGCGAAGGCTCACTCTCAACTCTCGGGCTGACTATTTTCAAATTTATCTCATAATTCAATTCATTGGACAAAAAAATGGATTATTAGGTATTAACAAATAAATAAATTTTTTGATGCACAAATTACCATATATATATATATTAGTGAATAAAGTATAATAAATATTATTAATTAGTTGAAATTAATCTCCGAAAACATTGGGGTTGCATTGAGTACATAATTAAAAAAACACATAAAGATTAAGTCTAATATCAAATGTTTAAACTAACATGTATTATCAAACAAATCTTAGATCATTTTTGTTGAGGCAATTCTTACTTGCTATTTTGTTCTCATTGTTTTGTTTATGTCGTAATGTTTGTTTTTATAAAAAAAACTATGTGTATTTGAATTTTTTTTTAATATATATATATATATATATACACTGCTAGAAATGAAGTGATTGGGCCAAGATCCAGCCCACCAAAGTCAAGATAAGAGTGAAGAGTTCACTTTTATATGTAGTCACAAACTCTCTCCAACCAATCTTATTTTTTATTTTTATTTATTTAATTTAGTTTTTTCATCCATGTCATCTCGAGATGATGGTATTGATGATCGGATGGTTGAGATCATTTCATGAAATCTATTTAGAAAGTCTAGTCATAATATATATCATTGCTCATATTTTTTGATTCTTTTCTAGTTGTTAGATTTGATCCAACTGATGTATTTTCGATTGTTGACTCTGAAGGTTATAAATACACAATCTCTTCAGTAGCCTAAAAACCCTACTACACTGATTTTGCTAGCAACCATCTCTTTTTTGGGTTAGTTGTACTCTACTAACTGAAGAGTTCGTCGACGACTTTACACAGAGGGCAGTGCATGAGCAAGCAAGCCCCTTCCAGTCTTGGTGTTTCCAACTCCTGTTGATCTTGTTACAGTGTTGTTTGACATGTTCATCAGGTAACATAAACTACTATAATGTTACACATGAATATATAGTTAAAATAAGTTTTAAAATCTTGATGGTACATCTAGATGACAAAGGATGATGATTGACCTTAATATACACAAGTAGACATATATAGGAGATGTCAGGGTTTTACACATACTACCAAATAATTCCATCATCATTTTTTTTATAAAAAAAAACAAGGTGACAAGTTTGAAATTTTTGCAATTAACATCATTTCTTTTTGTCCCCCATGTGTGAATATATATACAATCTCAATTTTTTTCTTCTTTCTAGTTAATTTATCTACATGTGTCACTCAACCCCACCACTTCCATTTTGAGCTTCTTTGATAAATTAATACACAATTTCAATTATTACAAAACCCAAAAAAGGGGGAAAACTAGACATGAAATAACCCCTAGTAGAAACTATATATATAACAAATGTTTATATTATATAGAGAACAAACGTTTATATCATAGATCACATTCTAGATGATGATTGGTAACAGATTGGCATTTAATGAGAGAAGAGATAACTTTTGGTTTCTTTCCTTGTAGAACCCTCATCTATATAAAAGCTAGCATTAATTCTAGGGACAATTATTTATAGGTCCTTCTGAGCGATTATCTGAGGATACCTCCCCTCAGCTGTATTTCACGCTACACTAGCACTCTCCTTTCGCCGAGGGGGCCAAATGAAGCGTAGTAAGGATCTGTAGTTAATTATCCTTTAATTCTAAGACAAATATAGAACAGATGAATACATTAATGCCAAAAGAACAACATGAACTGCAGATCAAAGAAGAAAGAAAACTTGTTAAGGACTAAATGCTCATTAAATTAACAAAACACCTTAGATAAGAAAACTGTTAACAATGACAAAAAAACCAGAAACTAAATTTTTTTTTTCTTTTTTAAAAAAGAAGGTAATTATATACATGCAAAACACTTGTCTCAGTCATATGAAAAGTATGAGACTCGGCAAAAATCTCTTGAGTTATCTGAACAAGAGTGTTCAGAGATCTAGATGTTTGCCGAGCAGCGAGAAGAAGAAGTATTAGAAAGGGAAACTCATATGAAATGAAGGAATTAAAAAGAGGCTTAAGCTTTGTCTATATATCAACCCCAGTGAAGGTGATCCATTGAGTTCCCATTATAGAAAACATCGCAAGGTGACAAGACATTGTCCATGAGCTGAAGATCAAATGCAGTTGGATCATAAATATTATCCACGCTGACTTCCTTGTTGCCATAATTAGAAGAAGTGAGTTGTGGCTGTGCATGCACTTGCACTTGTTCTTGAGAAGCTTGAAGCTCAAGAGTGTTGTACTTGTTCCACATGGAAGTGTCATCCATGAAAACAGTCTGCAGGTTGAAGGTGGAGTGGTCTAGAGAAGACGAAGCATCAGTGAACTCCATGGAGTTGTGAGAGTGTTGATCCTGAAAACTCATCAAAACATCAGGGATGATCATGGCCTCTTCTATTGGTGTAGGGTGGACAGGAGGAGGGGGAAGAGGAGGGAAGCTGGTGATGGATGGAAAGTTCATCATCTCCATATTGGTGTTGTGATTCATTGAAAGGGTGAATGGGGCTGGAGGAGTTTGGAACCGTTTGAGAAAAGGCGGCATTGAAGGGCCGCGAGAAGGAGGGATGAGCTTGTGAGTCTTGGGGTCAAGTCCTTGAGCTACGAGCTTCTTTTTGATGCATGAGTTCCAGAAGTTCTTCACCTCGTTGTCAGTTCTTCCAGGCAGATGTTTTGCTATCTGAGACCACCTGATCACCAATATCAATGAAAACAAGGGAAAATTGAATAAATTCTCAAACTGCAATCTGCATGGATTAATTCCCTGACACCTACCTGTTGCCTAGAATCCGGTGAACATCTATTATAGTCCTTTCCTCCTGAGAGGAGAATGAGCCTCTCTTCAAGTCAGGTCTCAGATAGTTTATCCATCTAAGCCTGCAGCTTTTCCTGTTAGAAATACCCTCACACCCAACATTTATTTACACTTTTGCCATCAATTAATCTATACCCGTTGGATTCCAACGGATATAATTATAACCGTTGAAGCATTTCTATCTCTATAAATACCAACTGTTGAACCCTAGCAGCCATCAGAAAATCTGTGAACCTTGTCTTCACTCAAGAGCTAGTGCTTGATCTTCTTTGGCTGCCAATCTCTTTCTCATCCCCATCTCTCTAAATCATCATCATCGCCACCTTCATCTTCTGGGGATATTTGAGCTACGCTTACGGTGGCGTGACGCTGCCACGGGGAGGTGCCAGATCGACGCGTGGAGTTAGGATACCCTATTAGCCGGAGAGATCGCCGGATTCCCGCATCGAAGGAGGCGATAATCGAAGCTTTTAGGCGGCGATCTTATCGCCGCCTCTACCCAAAGCTTGATCATTTCATACTTTTTCTCGGCTTTGTTTGGTGTGTTTTGATTCTATGTTTTCTGATTTTTGGCTGTTGCTTAGTGTGCATCATTGTTACTGATTTTAAGTCTCAAGTGGAGGTTTTCTTTGGATTAATTAATTGGAGGTTATTTTCCAACAATCTAAAAGCCGATTAATCTCAAAATAACCCTCACTGTCCAGAAAATCATTGAAGCCTAACTATTTGATTTTAGCCCTTGATTAATCTTTTAAATTAACACTGATTAAATTGTCAGTTCTGAAATTTAAAATTCTGATTTCTCAAATTATATTTTGACTAGCTTACCTCATCATCCACTAGTGTTCAATTTGTTTCATCTGAAGCTCTGTGTTAGAATAGCAGGGATAGAATCTGAAATATTTCAAGTTGCAAAATTTATTTAATTTGAAATCATCTCATTGCTGAAATTTAAAGCTTGCCTTACTTTATTATTTGTTGAAATTTGAGTGCTGCTTTGTTTAATTACTGTAGCTTTGCAGAAATTTGAATTGGTGTGTTGCAATCTTTTGCTTAAGTAGCACTGTAGCACTGAAATTAGATTGACACTTTGCTAGGAAAAATGTCTTTTAATAACAATGACTTGGCATACAAACCCGAGAAATTTGATGGGAAAACTATATTTAGGAGATGGCAAGCACAAGCTGAGTATTGGCTTTCCACTCAAGGCTTAGCCTCAGCTCTTAAGAATCCAAACTCTGATTCAAATGATTTTGGATCTGATAGCCTTCGTAGACTTTCGATCTCCTACTCTGACCAATCTCAATCCTCGAACATGAATGATATATCTGCAGAAGAAATTAATTATCACTGTAAATACCGTTTACTTAGTTGTCTTTCTGAGAGATTATGCAACAAATACTATGAATGTAAGACTGCTAAGGAAATTTGGGACTCTCTAGAAACTGAATATGGTCCAAACAATGCCACTAGAGTCGGTCGTTGATGGTAGACTTTGAAAACTTTAAGATGGTCGACAACACCCCTATGGAAGAACAAATCCTTACTTTTCAAGAGTATATTGCTACATTTAACAAACATGGGACAAACTTCTCAGAAGTTCACACAGTGTCTCTCTTACTTAGCAAACTTCCACCATCTTGGTCTGATTTCGCTGATTCACTCAGACACAAGATCAACACACTGAACTTACTAGAAGTCTATAACATGCTTAGGACCGAAGAGGCAAACCGTCTCCACTCTAGAGCCACTAACACCTCTAAGGGAAAGGTTTACATGACTGAGTCCAGTAACAGCCCCAAAGGCCCCAAACAGTCACCTAAGAACAAACATCACTCTCCTAGGGGCAAGAATTTTAAACATAGGGGCAAACCACACACGCACCCCACTTCTCAGACTAGATCACCTATTCCCAAAAATTCTGAGAAGAACACTAAACATTGCTTTGTTTGTGGTAGGACCAACCATGTGGCGAAGGACTGCTTCTTCAGGAAGACCGCTTTTGGATGAAGCGGAGAACTACTGGGTCCACCCAAACCCATACAAGCTAATGTACTTGAAATGGGTGCCCCTTCCACTTTGAGACTTCGGTTTAGGTGATAAGCTTTATCCCTATGGTGAATTTGACTTATCAAAACTTAGAGTGGTTTCTAGACTCGGTGCTAACGTCCATGTATACATCTTGAGCGTTTACGGTTCTCCACTTATCAGGTCTCAAGTGGAGGATGTGTGACTCTAGGAAACGGATCAGTGGCACATGTGCTAGGGAAAGGACGAGTAGACCTCAAGATGACATCAGGCAAAGTCCTTACTCTACTAGATGTTCAACACGTGCCAGATATTAGGAGAAACCTGATCAGTGGATCACTTTTGATTGAGTCTGGTTATAAAATTGTATTAGAGTCAAATAGAATTGTAATCACTAAGGGAAATCACTTTGTGGGAAAAGGTTTTGTATCTGAAGGTTTATTTAGACTAAATGTTTGTGAACCCTCTACTTTATCTTTTAATAAATTTGCTTCTACTTCTTCTTCTTCATCTGTGATCATGAATGTCGAATCTTGTGAGACTTGGCATGGACGACTAGGACATGTAAATCTTGGAACAATAAGAAGACTGATGAACCTAAACTTGATTCCTAAATCAAAGATTGACTCTAACTCAAAATGCCAAATTTGTGTCCAAGCCAAACTTCCAAAAAGGCCTTTCCAACACATTAATAGGAACTCTGATTTACTTGAATTGATTCATAGTGATATTTGTGATTCAAACAGAACTCCCACTAGAGCTGGTAATAGGTACTTTATAACCTTCATAGATGACCACTCTAGATATTGTTATGTCTATTTGATTAAAACTAAAGATCAAGCTCTCAGCAAATTTATGATTTATAAAGCTGAAGCTGAAAACCAATTAGGGAAATCTATTAAGACTTTTAGGTCTGATCGAGGTGGGGAATATACCTCTTATGCTATGACTCAATTTTGTGAAGAGAATGGGATCATCCATGAGTTCACTGCTCCTTATACACCAGAGTCCAATGGGGTAGCAGAAAGGAAAAACAGGACATTAATGGATATGGTAAATGCCATGTTATTAAGTTCTGGAGTACCCGAGAACTTGTGGGGGGAGGCCCTTCTCTCAGCATGTTTCATACTAAATAGGGTACCATTTAAGGACCGCGACACGACACCTTATGAGCTTTGGAAGAAAAGAGCGCCACAGCTGAATTACTTCAAGGTGTGGGGGTGTCTAGCTAAGGTCAAAATACCTGAACCAAAAGTTAGGAAAATTGGACCCAAAACAATTGATGCTGTATTTCTGGGATATGCCTTAGATAGTAATGTTGGCAGATTTTTGGTGATAAATTCTGAGGTAAATGAAATAGCCAACAACACAATAATCGAGGCTAGAGATGCCACCTACTTTGAGAACATATTTCCTTTAAGGACTTCAATACCTCAGTATCCTACTAGTGCTCCTACAACCCATGATTCTTCTAGTAGACCTGTTCCTAAACCTATAGAAGAACCTAGAAGGAGCAAGAGAGGTAGGATAGAAAGGAACTTAGGAGATGATTTTGTCACATTCTTGATTGAGGATACTCCTACTACATATCAAGAGGCCATGAGATCTGCTGATTCACCTTTCTGGAAAGAAGCAATTGATGATGAAATAAATTCAATCTTGAGTAATAATACTTGGATCCTTACTACTTTGCCCCCAGGAAATAAGCCACTAGGGTGCAAATGGGTATTTAGAAAGAAACTAAGGCCCGATGGATCCATAGAAAAATACAAGGCCAGATTAGTAGCTAAGGGGTTTAAACAAAAGGAAGGTTTAGACTACTTTGACACTTATTCACCTGTTGCTCGAATTGCAACCATTAGAATTCTAATTGCCCTAGCTACTGTGCATAAATTAGAAATCCATCAAATGGATGTCAAAAGCGGCCTTCCTAAATGGAGATTTAGAGGAAGAGATTTATATGGAGCAACTTTGAAGGCTTCATTGCCCGGGACAAGAGCATAAAGTGTGTAGGCTCAGAAAAATCTCTTTATGGACTCAAAGCAAGCCCCTAAACAGTGGCATGCTAAATTTGATTCCACAATTATTTCCTATGGATTCAAAGTCAATAATTATGATAGATGTGTATATTACAAGCAAGTGAATGATCAATGTGTCATAATATGCCTCTATGTTGATGATTTACTCATATTTGCCTCAAACATGAATTTGATCAATGACACTAAGAAATTCTTATCTACCAAGTTTGACATGAAGGATCTAGGAGAGGCAAATGTGATTTTGGGAATCAAACTAATCAGAAATGAATCTGAAATAACCTTGTCACAATCACATTACACTGAAAAAGTGTTAGAAAAATTTGGCTATCTTGATTGCAGGCCTTCTGCCACGCCTTATGATCCTAGTGTGCACCTTAAGAAAAATAAGGGTGAACCTGTAAGGCAAGATCGATATGCACAAATCATAGGATCTATAATGTATTTGTCTAACAGGACTAGACCCGACATTGCTTATGCTGTGACTAAACTTAGTAGGTTCACAAGCAACCCGAACTCCGAGCACTGGATTGCTCTTGAAAGAGTTCTTAAATACCTCAAGGGAACAGTGTCCCGAGGATTGAAATACACGGGATTCCCCGGTGTTGTAGAGGGATATACAGATGCCAATTGGATATCTGATTCCCTGGACTTAAAGTCCACCTCACGGTCAAGTGTTCTTACTTGGTGGAGGAGCCATCCAATGGAAATGCATAGCGAAGCTCAATGCTAGGAGCACCATGGAAGCCAGAACTTCATTGCACTGGGAATTCCACTACCTGTAATCAAGGCGGAGTGGATTAGGAATTTACTTTCACGAAATTCCTGTTATGTCTTCAAATATGAATACTATTGCTATACATTTGTGATTCTAAATCAACTATTGAAGCTGTAAGCGTGAATGTACAAATGACAAGATGAGCAGGCGCACTTGCGGATCCGTATGAGAGTCGGTGTGGAGGCACTGAAGCACAACGTTGTGGCATTGAATATGTAAAAGTCGAGCTAAATCTAAGCGGATTAATGCGACTAAAAGGGCTATCGAGATCATTGATAGGCGATGCGTCGAGGGAATGGGGCTAAACCCATAAAGGTCAATAACGGTAACAACCCTACTTCTTTGAATGGAGATCCGGGATAGAAGTTCAAAGGGAAGTTATCGATTGGTTGGTAGGGAGAGCACCCTACATGTATTTGAGATACATTTATCACCATTACCCCATTCCTATGGCGGTGTGCTCTCTCATGTAGTGGTTAAGGTTGAGCTAAGCTCTTAATGAGATCAAAGGTCGTATTTAAGCGAGATATCACACTCTGAGATAATCTCTGGAGATCTACACCTATGTGGAGACCCTTTGTCGGGGCCTTGATTGTGAGAGTGTGGGTTAACTCTCTAAAATCTCCATGAAATGAGTACGCAGCATGGCCAATAATGCATAAATCCACTGCTACTGCTCAAGTATCGCACAAGATTTCCAGTTGAATTGAATACTGATTCAAGGAATGTAGTTCAAGACCTAGTTCACTACACTTCCATCAGTTGGAGATTCTACTAGAAGGCTAAGGTTCAAGTCCCTAAGGACACCTCAGTCTATGGTCTTGTGTAATCCCAGAAACTTCATTCAACAAATGCTTTCTCTTTCTTCTTTGATAGAAAACAACATCCTAATTTTGATTTATTCTGAGATATAAATCTTCAATCATCTTCGTTCTGAGTGTGTCTCATATTATACTTCATTATGATCTATGTTATGTTTGACTGTGAGTGTAGTGGGGGACTGTTAGAAATACCCTCACACCCAACATTTATTTACACTTTTGCCATCAATTAATCTATAGCCGTTGGATTCCAACGGATATAATTATAACCGTTGAAGCATTTCTATCTCTATAAATACCAACTGTTGAACCCTAGCAGCCATTAGAAAATCTGTGAACCTTGTCTTCACTCAAGAGCTAGTGCTTGATCTTCTTTGGCTGCCAATCTCTTTCTCATCCCCATCTCTCTAAATCATCATCATCGCCACCTTCATCTTCTGGGGATATTTGAGCTACGCCTACCCGGTGACGTGCCACGGGGAGGTGCCGATCGACGCGTGGGTTAGGATACCCTATTAGCTGGAGAGATCGCCGGATTCCTGCACGAAGGAGGCGATAATCGGCTTTTAGGGCAGTGCTATCGCACGCCCTACCCAGGCTTGATCATTTCATACTTTTTCTCAGCTTTGTTTCAGACTGTGTTTCAGTTCTATGTTTTCTGATTTTTGGCTGTTGCTTAGTGTGCATCATTGTTACTGATTTTAAGTCTCAAGTGGAGGTTTTCTTTGGATTAATTAATTGGAGGTTATTTTCCAACATTTCCCACACCTCTGCAAGCCTGAAACATGCACAGCTAGCCATTTGAGATTCATAGAGAGAAATTAAGAGAATGAAAAGAGAAAGAGACCTGCTTGTTTAGGAACAGAACTCCAGGAGGTTTGATCATGGGTGGCCATGTACTTGATGAGCTTCTCATCTTCTTCAGGAGACCATAAGCCTCTCTTCACCTTCTGTTTGCTGCAGCAGCGGTGGCCCATGGCCTCTCTATCTCTTTCTCTCTCTCTCTTTCTTGTCTGCACTAAGACTTATAAAACATGTACGGACATACTGTAACACTAACAGGTGTATGGTGTGAGGCAGAGGGTAGAAGAGGACATTGGACAATGCTGATCACTGGCTAGAAAACAAAGACTTGGAGGAAATAGCTTGCTTTTTACTCATGTAGAGAAGAGAGAGAGTAGTCGGCTTGCTATGGTCTCATTGGCATCAAGCTTGATCAGGTTGGTTTCTTATTGAACACATAAGATTATTATTTTTTTTTTAACAAGGCTAAGAAGTGTACTTTTTCTTCATAAAAAAAGCTGGAGAAATATAGGTGCAAATCACAAAGGACCAAATCCCTCCTGTCGGCGGCATTGAACGTGTATGTGTATCTAAGTGATTGATGTTATATGAAAGAGAAAACAAAAAATTAAGGCATGCATTGAATGAAGTTAACTGATTGGTTTCTAGAGGGAGTGAGGTGATGGATTTCCCCTGTTGATGAGCAATGGTTTTCTTGCATTGCATGAGAGTTCAGCTTAGCTAGCAAATGGAAAGACTTAATTAGAGGAAAAGGTGGGAGTGTTGGAGTGGGATTTCGTCCACCGCTAAACCATTTCATTTTCATTCTCATCTTCATTCTCTGTGTGAGTGATGATGAATTGATGATGGAATTGGGATGGCGATGGCCCCCGGACGTGTAGCTTTCCTTCACTCAAGGGTTGCTTGTCACTGTCTATTTCTTGGTGTCCTTGTTTTATTTTTTTATGTTCTTTTACATGCATCACTTCTTTAGTTCTTTGTCTTCTCTCTCTCTCTATTGTCTCTCTCTCCGGGCTGCATTTCTTAGACCTGGCGTGAAGTGAACCTAGGTTAAAAAGTTATACCATGAACTGTTCTGCATTTTAAGGGACAATTGAACTTGTAATAAAGCATTAAATTATACCAAGGATTTACACTTTAGACAGACCTTTGGAAATAATAGGAGAACTAAGTTCATTGGAAAAGACAAGTATGCAATCCCCAGAATACACTCAATTGAATAGGTTCCTTGGTGAACATTGATGCCAGATATGATGTGATTATTTAGAAGAGCCACATGGCTATAAAACAAATAAATAAATAAATAAATAAATAAAAAGGGTTGAATGAGTTCAGTTTATGTGTGAAGAGCTTCCAACAATACATTTTTAGCAAATTTCTGAATAGTTTCCAACATCAACTTTATCACTAGCTTAGGGTATCAACAGTTGTATACTTGTATACCAAACATGACTTCCAACTGAACATAAATGACTGCATACTTGCAATTCTCTCTTATACAAGCATAAATGACTGCATTCATCCTTTTATAATTAGCACCACCTTTTCTCCCAGACTTTGCTAATGAATCCATGTAACACTGGCAGCTTGTCTTTTTCGTCTTTGTATAAATAGAGAGTAAAAAGTATGGCTAACTGGCTTGTGAATACAGATCAATGCAACCTATCTGGAACCTAGATGTTGCTTCAGGATCTCTGACAGAAAGAACGCGGAATCTGACATCCAATGCATAATGTAAATTAAGATGCAATTAATTATATTGATGAACTTTTCAGGCACTTGATGGAGATTACCTGAACAGATTATACTTTTGCTTCGATTGTACTTTAAATGATTTCCGCTGAAATCGCTTCTCAAATATTTGAGACTTCTGTTCATCTAAGACATCCCAACTTTGACCTCCATTGTTACTTCCCTCAACAATCCTGTCAAAACCAGCACATAGAGCAACAAGTCAGGTATCTTTGCTTCTAGGCATATCTTGCATGATGAACTTGATCGATAAATAGAACACAACCTGGCGTCTTAAGCTATGGTATGCCTTTTGATGCACAATGGGAAGGCTGTTTAATTATAGTACAAGAGTGACTTTAATAGAGTAAAATTCACATACTACAAACATTGCCTGATACAATATTGAGATACTTGACTTGTATTCTACCAGAGAGAACAGAAGCTGTATATAGGAGTGACACTGGATTCACTTTATCAAAACAAAGTTAAATACCAGTTCATGGGATCTCTTTCTGGAGCATCATTAGCCGAAGTCAACTGATAGGACTCAAGATCATCCATTTGGTCATTCCCCAATTGGTATAATAGCCAACATCCTACAGATAACAGTTGGCTTGAATGTCAAGTGGAAATTTGAGAAACTAGGAAAAGTATGCTTATTACTATGCTAAAGAAAGAACCCTACAGCAGGAAGAGTATGCTACCTTTTGCTCCATTTGGTTCTTCCCATTTAGACACACGGATACCATCAAATGCTGATGTAGCCTGGAGTCAGTATTAATACTAGAATCACATAAACCATACAAAAGCTGCTTTATGCAAGTTTGATAGGTATTCAGATGCTACTTACAATACCAAAAGGAAGCTCCTCGCCACTGGCAAGAACTGAACCAGAAAACAGTCTATTGCATTTAGGAAATTGAAAAATATTTTTCTTCATTTCTGTAGCACCATTAAGATTGTCAATTATTTCATCAACTGCATCTAATGCCACAGGTAAAGCTATGGAAGTTTGCACTGGATCACTAGCCAAGAGAACATGCACTCTGTCTTCATTGTCCAACTCTCCTTTTAAGGAAATGGCAGAGAGTAATTCCTCGATGCTAGACATCACCTTCCTAGTAGATTGCAACTCCTTTGAATTTAAGAAAGATTTTCGTGTCTTGAAAGGGGATGCTCTAAGATCCTCCAACATGGTTTTAAGCAACTTTAGAACTTCTAAGGTTTCTGCTTTAGAAAGTTCATTATCTATCGCATGACATATAAAATGAGATAAAGCATTATAAATGCTTTTCACATGACTATCTACACATACTCTAACTGGGCATGCAGAGCAACTTAAAGAGTCAGTACTGCCCAATTCAGATCTTGCCATTCGCCATTCAGGGGCACCACTTCGTCTCCCTGGTAAAGATACAGAAGCATCCGCAAGAAGATGGGCCTCTTCCTCTAGTTCTTCTGCTTCCTTACGATCACGAATTTCAAATGCCTTAAGTTCTTCAGGTGAATATCTACGACGACATTCATTTCTAATAGAAGAAAGAACAGCTGAAGCAACATCTTCTGTTGTCAGGTTTCTTCGCGACAGAACCTAGAAGAGTAGGAAAGGGGGAAAAGAAAAAGATGTATATATATATATATAAAAAAAGGACTTGAGAGGGTATGTTTCAAAACATAATGAACTACTACCTCATGCCACTTCCTTGTGTATCGTTTTGTGACATCATAAACTCCATCCTTTGCAATCGCAATTACATAATTCAGACTCTTTTTCCAGCTGCAGGAAAAGCTTATGACTTAGTATCTATTTAGCCAAAGATGATTAATTGAATTTCAAATTGTGAAAAATTCTAAATGCTCGTAGAATAGACTTTACACAATGTTCTGCAAAATCAAACAATTTTCAATTCGCGAATAAAAAGGTACCCTTTTTCATATAAAAGAGGATTATCATATACTCCTTCGCATGGATCAAGATGCATCCATCTGTATCATGATATATGTCAAAAGAGAATGAGTGAATGATGTTCACACAAAATTAACATAACTAAAAGGAAAAGGAAAGAAGATATTAGATGAGAAAATAGGGTGGGTGTTACCTCCCTAAGAAATTCGAAAAGCACTCTGTCCAAACGTGATCAGTTAAGTCCACTATCTGGAATTACAGAGTACATTATAAACTAAAACCATAATGGTTTCTAATAGATTGTAAGAGATGTTCTAACCAAATCATAAGGATATCAAGCTTTACATATCTTCAACAGAGAAATACAAATATCTATTGTCATCAGATCTATCAGGGATCATGTAACAACTAACAACATCAAAATATAGGTCAATGATTTTCATTGTTTGGAAAGAAAGCTCAAGAACTCATAACAAATTCTCAGTTCAATTTCTTCAATGCAGGAGTGATGTTTCACCATGTGATAAGTATGTCAACTTTTACAGGAACAGAATGCAGCTATACTAAAAGGAGTTGTATGTAACCTAAATTCTGGGAAGTGTGTTCTTTCAGTAGTTAGAATTACATAGCAATATTTCTAAAAGGGTAAAAGGGTAACCCGGTGCTACAAAGCTCCCTCATGTGTGGGGTCCGGGGAAGGGTCAGACCTCTTAGGTGTATTGTACGCGCCTTACTCTGCATTTTAACATATTTCTAAAAGGGTACAACAACAACAACAACAACAACAAAGCCTTAATCCCATACTAGATGGGGTCGGCTATATGAATTTCCTGTCTCCATGTAGCTCTGTAGACAGAGAATTCACAAAATTACAAAAATATAAATTCAAATTACAAACGAAAATCATCATAGCAAAGAACTTTTTGAAGACTCACAAAATTATATTTTGCACCCACAGAAATAAGATGATTGATGTTTGTTGGAGAAGGAACTAATTACTGTTAAGTTCATATCATTTCTAACAATAGCAGGCATGATAATATTTGACACTTGGCCTCTTTTCATGATACTGATGAATCTAATTAGATCACTTCTACTATAAAAAGTTGTCCACTTGTACCAATGCACTCAACCATATGGCATGTTTGCTGAGGTTGTGCCAATGTTTGAGAAGGTGGGGATGTGCATATGTGCCTACCCACAGGCAAGCCACAAAGTTTTTATTGATTCTCATGCAAAATGTCAAGGCTGTTGCTCAATAGAGATTATACAAATAATAATATTATTATGAAATATACTTAAACAGTCTTTGTCTATGATCTCTCCACAATTAGAACTATTAGCACTTTTAAATAGCCAAACAGAAAATTAATTTGCACCATTCAATGTCAGCTGACTCAAACAGAATAAGTGACAGTAAATAACCATTAGATAAACAAGGGCAAGGAATACAAATTAAAAAGCAGAATACGCAAGATGGCTTGATCAAAACAATATGATATTTAACTAACCAAACGAGATTCATAGCCAAAAGCTCGACAATAGAGTGTAAAACAATTGGCCC
Source organism: Dioscorea zingiberensis (assembly GCA_026586065.1). Taxonomy (NCBI): domain Eukaryota; kingdom Viridiplantae; phylum Streptophyta; class Magnoliopsida; order Dioscoreales; family Dioscoreaceae; genus Dioscorea; species Dioscorea zingiberensis. Next base: position 65,495,633 of record CM048819.1, on the reverse strand, counting down.
ATTCTCCACAACGCCCTCTCCTAGTTTCCAAAAGCTACACAGGAAAAGTATCAACATCATTGAACAAATAAACATGTGTTGGCATGAGAAAGGAACTGTGGAAGAAGTTACAAAAAACTGACAATTATTAAATGGAAGATAGACTTCATACCTTTAGTGGATCGTTGTACCGGGGAAAGCGAGTTATATTCAAACAATTATCACACCTGGAGTTTGTCATACAATTAATTGAGATCTAGACGACACATAAGAGTAGATGTTGATCAGTCAAATATTTAAGATTGAATTCAATAAGCAATTAAAAAGGTCCATCTTCCTGTATAAATCAGGACGAATTAGAACCTCTTTCCATTTAAAAAGAGACAAGTACCTAAAAGTGCATTACTCAACTACACGGTGTTATATTTCCAAAATTTGCACATTTTACTCCACAAACATTAATAATAAAATATAGTAACCTATATATTATACTCACGGTCGGTCAAGAAATGCACATGTTCCCTCCTAATGGTTTTCACATTTAGGGCTGTTTGGTTACCCGTAGGTAGTTGTGATGTAATTCCACTTACAGATAAAACTCACTTTTTGGTGTTTGGTTACCTGCAAAAGGCTAACTTACCTGTGATTCCTTTTACTTCTCAGCCTTATTTTACTGCATTTCAACTCACGGCCTTAAGTTTATTTCTGGTGACAATTGAACAACTTACTGAAACCACCACAGTCAAATAAAGTGTTTATGGTTTAAATGAGCTAGTGGATAGAAGATACAACTGCTGGCCTTTAGGGCTTCTATCCTAGGAATTGAAGTATCGAGGTTTCTCTGGGTTAAGCCCAACTAGTATAAAAAAGAAAGTAGAATTGAATCAGATCCAAGTAATACATTATTACATGTGCCTTATCATCTTACCTATAGAGTTCAACTCGAAAACCTCCATATTCCGTTTCAGAAGGAAGTGGAGAACCCATTCAATGTTACTGGTTCCACTCCCACAATTATTACAGGGTGGTGAATTAACCCATCTGTAAAAAATCCAGAGATGAACACATGCATAACACATAAGTTCATTTGCATGGTCTTTCATAACAACAACAACAACAACGACAACAACAACAATTTCATAGTAAATCAAAGATAAAAAGCTATCTTCAAATTTCCTATAACTCAGGGAAAAAGGGGCAGGAAAGATGGCAATATCACATAAAAAAATAGAAGGCATGTTATGAAGATAATCGGATATGAATGCATGGTCTATTTGATAGTTGAACGTCTTGCAATCTTCATTGTGCACATGTGGACAAACTATTGAGTATATTGTCCATGTTACATTCTTGTTTTTCCTAAAGCATTACGATGATAAATTTTGTTTTGGGTTGTGATTATATAGCAATTTTTTACTGTTCCTTTGATATGTACATATGCACTGTGTGGTTATTGGTCTATATTTTCTGCGTTACAAAAGCACAGCAAGAAACCAAAGGATGGTTAACACTTCATAAAATCAAGATGTGAACCAAGAAAATATATTTCTATCTAATTACAGTATACTTGACTCATTTGGTGGTTATCTTTCTCCAACTAATCATACTTCTATACTTATAATTTATTTCACAGATTATAATTTTGGTTATCAGTAAGGAATAGCTAAGATAAGTTGCCACACTAACTAATTTCTTTCTTTCATTTTTTCCTTTTTTATTTGGAGGATTTCAATTGTAAGGCGCTGGCAAAGCTCAAGCCCCTTTACAGGCAGAAAATTATGTCATAGCCATAATATGCATATAAATTCCATGAGAGCAGATGCCTGAAAGTACACAGAAAAGAAATTAAAGATCAATAGAATAAATTATTAAGTAATAGAATAACACAAAAAGCTATGTCATCACCTAAATGACTGTTTGAACCAGAGTAACAACTGCAGCAAAAAGGAATGATCCAACTCAGCCTTCAATGGTTTAAAATTCCCCTCCTTTAAAAACAGAAAATACACAATTAAAAAAAAAACAAGAGAAGAAATACAAGCAAGAATAGCAAACAGGAGAATTAGATGTACATTGTATGCAGGAAGTAAAAAGGCGAACAGTTTTGACAAAAATGTTACAAACTCTTACCATTAGCCATAGATTATGACTTTACTAAATTAAAATGGCACAAACTTGCATAACTGCAACATAGACCTCAAACAATTTAATGTTGTTAGATTGTATTTAAAGAAAAAACATACACTGTCTTTGAAATTTAATGTTGAAGTGCCCAAGGAAAATTTTGGCGAGAATTTTGGAAAAGGAAGCTTTGCCATGTTTTTGAGGCCATGCAATTTCCTTAGATGGTATTATCAAACATTACAAAGAATTTGGGTGGAAGAAAAGATAGAGAAAACAATCAAGCAATGAAGAAGTTAAAGAAACTTATCAAAATTTTAAATTTATTTGATTTAGAGCTATCATTAGGTAAAACATGCTTGCCATGCAGCTAAATTGGGGAATCTACATGTTGAACGTGCAAATTCCAAACATCTAATAATCAAGAAACTAAACATGTTACCTCTATTTATAGGTGTGCAAATATTTATATAGTTAATATGTGTTCAGAATGCACACTCAAGCATGGTGACCTGTGATGCACAACTTGGCATCAAACTGAAACACAACCCAAAATAAAGTAAATATTCTCTATAATTGAGCATAGATGTCTCCTTACATATGCAAAGACATGATGTCAGATACTATAACACATTATTTATGTCCATGATATCATACTTGCAAACTATTGGATGAGTTGTTTTGTTATAGAATTAAAAAGTGTTATCCTGGTCAAATAAACAATTCCGGGACACAGAACAATTTAAAAGTAGTGATATCTTGAGACTCTGTAGCTTTGTATTACTTGTTTTCAATATTATTCTAAGTTGACTCAAAGATCTCAAAGCACATGGGCATAACATTATTATTCAGATCTTTCACTTGGCTTGCTCATTTTTTCTATTCATTGACAAGAAGATAAATCATACTCTATGACATTATTCTTTCCCTCTTTTAGAATTTCAAATAAAATACATCCACCCATTGCAATTCTTTAAAAAAAAATGGTGGCAAGAGGACTCCACCATGAAATCCTACTGAAAAAAGTAGAAAGCTCCTACCTTGGCCAAAGCAATCAATGCCTTCTCCTCAATTTCATCAACTGGAACAGATTTTCGGGCAGCCTCCTGCCTGATAGGATCCTCGTACTTCATTCAAAGAAAGACAACCAAATCCGAAAAGTCAGATAAATCAAACAAAGAAATGAAATATGTATCTTACTTATAGAAGAAGGAATTACCATAAGAACCCGAGAAACATATGGCCTGATGCTTCCCTCAAACTCCTCTCTGTTTTCACTAGCCCGAAATTCCTGGAAGAAAAGAGCCTCCTCTTCTGCCTATCAAAACCAAGAACCCACATTATTTCCGAGATGAAAACCAACGGCGAAAGAAAATGAAATAAAACCAGATTGTTAACCTGCAAAATTCGAGCCAATTCTTCGTCGGATTTCTCGAGATCCTCGGCAGGTCTCGAACTTCCGTCCCCTTCCCCAATCAACGACACCAGTCGCAGCTTCTCGGAGATGGCTCCAAGATCAGAGGACTCACTGACGGCCCGATCATCATCATCCGCCATGATCTTCAGCAAAAGAAACAAAAATCAACCAACCCCCAAACCCAAATGAAACCAAAAAAAGAGAGTTCCAATTCAAAATACCTTCTGATTATCAGGAGGAACGGATGTGAGCGAGTAGATCTGGAACTTGAGAACCTAGAACAAAGACAAGACGATCATCAGAGACACCATTCCACAAACAAGATGAAGGACTACGGAAATACCTCGAATCCATCATCGGTATCATACTCGACGGCGTACTCATCGTCGTAATGGCGAACGAGAAACCGGCGAGCCACCATCCCTTCTCCTCCTCCTCCTCCTCCTCCTCCTCCTCCTCCTCCTCCTCCTCCTCCTTCACAGGGATCGCGATCCCTGCATGCCTTTCCAGGAATCCAAGCAAAACATCTCGATAACCAGAGGCTCACTCATTCGGACGTGTTCGATCCATCATGAACCTAAATCAGATCTCGATGCAACCGTGAATCCCTGCCGTTCTAGGAATCCAAGCAAACATTCCCTTGATAAGGATCCTCGAGATCCGTGTTCAGTCCATCACGAACCAAAATCAGATCTCTAGGAATCCAACCAAACATCTTCTCGATAACAAGAGGCTCGTTCAGAAGGCTCCTCGAGATCCGTGTTTGGTCCATCACGAACATAAATCAGATCTCGACGCAACCGTGAATCCCTGACTTTCTAGGAATCCAAGCAAACATCTCCTTTTTTATAAGGCTCCTCGAGATCCGTGTTGGGTCCATCACGACCCTAAATCAGATCTCGATGCAACCTTGAATAATAATAAAACCATTATTGATTTATTTCTCCATATTTAAAAGTCCTCATTAATACTACCATAAAAGTAAATATGACAATAAATGTACACCCTTAAATTAAAACTTCAAATAAATGCAATGAGTAAAGACTAAAGATGAAACACAAATTACAATTATAAATATGGGCACATTGTACATGGTTCTCATAGTCCAAAAGCAAGGAAGATCCTCTATTTTTTAGACATGGATTTGGCCAAAAGCTTCCTCTTTTTTATGTTGATGTTCCTTGTTATCTTTCAGGGTAAGTATTCTGTAAGGATATATTTATTTTATTGGTTTTTTTTTATAAAATAGATAAACCATATTTATTTATTTATAGATAGCGAAATTGAGTAAATTAAACAAATAGTGTAGTGGCTATTCATAATTTTCCTGGGTGTCCTAGTACATATATAGCGTTAATTGTCTACTTCGGGGAGACTTCCTCAAAGCTGTGTTTTATTGGTTTATATATATACAAAATTTTCTTTTATTCATTAAATTTAATAGTTATTTGATTGATTAAAATGTGCAGGAGAGATGGTCTCGGCAAGTGAGATGGTCTCGGCAAATCTTTGCCAGAAGAAGAGCAAATACTTCTCCGGAGCCTGTTATCAGGCGAGCATGTGCAAAAAAAGTTGTGAAATGGAGGGTTATGAACAATCGAAGTGTGTGGTATCAGTTAAACCCTTCGGACGCTTTTGTATGTGTATGTTTGAGTGCACCCCCCCAGAGAACCCCCCAGAGACCCCCCCTCTGTACCCCCCAGGGTCTGGAAATCATGATTGATATCATGGGGTTGTAATCCCTATATTGGGCCAAATTATAATAAAAATTGTTTTTTTCGAATCTATTACCAATTTTTCCTTAATTTCATGTTTTATATCCAGTATTACTTGATGCAAAGTAAACGCAAGGTTAAAAAATACCAAAGAACCATTGGTCTAGCGGTTTATCTCATATGTCAAAAAAAAAAGAAAGAAATGAAATGATATATATATATATGAAAAAAGTAAATAAACCACATTCATAGTTAAACCAGGGGTTAAACAAGATTGGTTGGAGTAGGGCCGCAAGGTTACTTTCCTTGCATTACAAGGGGTGCCTCTGTCCTTGTTTAGGATTATCTCGTTTACTCTTCGTCGAAGTTTGTTTCTAGTGATCTTTAGCTTGTGTTTGTTCCTCTTTAGTTAGGAAAAAGACATTTTTTTACATATTTATCTATTACAACACTTTTGGCGGTATGAAAATCTTATTTTAAATTAATATTATTTATGATTTATTGATTTTAGGTTGGTTTGGTGCAAGGCCCGGAAATGGCCTTGTAAGCTTCCCTTCCACCAATCATGTAACCCCGGCTCAACTAGGAGCATTTTAAACTTTTAATAAATATAATTTATCTATTCTTTTAAAAAAAAAAAAAATATTTGGTGCAACCTTTAGAACAAGTAAGAAAAACTTTTTATTATTATAAATGCTTGTTTTTTATATGTGAACTTCTTTGTTTGATGAATGGTGAATCTGTGATTAATACATTATTATTAAAAAATAATATATACATTAATTAGTTAACAAGGAAATAATTAGTTCATATATTATTATTAACCATTAATTAGATTTATTTAGTTTGATTTAAAAAATATTTTTAATCAATATTAATAAATTTAAAACTCATAATAACTTGAAATAAATATTAAAAAATAAAAAAAACTAATTCCAATACAAATTCAAATTCCAAAATGCTTATTCCCCTTCATAGAATAGAATTTTATAAAAGTGCAATAAGGTATCATAGGTCAGACAGCTTTTTCAAAATTCTTGTTTTAATCATGCCCTAAAACAATTCTCAACAAAACCCATTATAATACAGTTTATTTTTTATCCCATTTAAAAGACCACATGAATATGATAATAAATAAGCTTCAAAGGTGGAATGTGATATAAATGAACTGCTATCTCATAATCAAGATGGACTGATTTTTCTTTTCTTTTCTTTTCTTTTTTTGAATAAGATGATAAATACCCGCACAAGGACTTCAAAGGACATGTATAGGGGTGACCGTGCGCTCATACCCTAACAGGGACTTCAAAGGACATGTATAGGGGTATTATTAACCTTTAGTTTAAAATTCCCTCCAAAAAAATTTGAAATTTTTCAAAACTTACTCCTATTCCCAAGTGGGATAACCCTTAACCAAACGCAGCCCTAGGATCTCTACAATCTTCGCTACTGCTAAATTGGACGCCTTCCACATTTTGACGTTGCAACTCTAGTTGTAATTTAGTTTGCAACGAGGCCCGGCTGATGAACTGACTAAGGCTGCAGCTTTCGTTGCGCCACGACCTCAAGACATCTCCAGCTCTCCTGTTTGAGTTATGAGTCGAACAATGTCGGATCTTCCCGATCTCGATCATAGCAACTTGTTGGACTCCTATCCATCATGTTCTCAATCCACTTCAAGTAGCATCTCACCAAGGCTCGAAATCTTCAATCAAACTTGATTTCCGCAATCAACATTCTGGTTGTACAATCTTCCAGATTATCTTTCAGTGTTCTTTCCAAACTTGGTAATCAATCACCCAAGTTTGGACCTAGCTTCAATCTTATCACTAATCAGCCTCAACCATGACTTCAATCATATCTCGCCAATCAGCTCCAATCAAGGCTCTCATCAAATCGCTAATCATCTTCAATCAAGGACTGCATGGTGCATGGAATCACCCTCTCAATCAGTGGATGCAATCACTTCCCAAATCCAACTTGTATTCCATATGATCTCCACTTGAATTTGGCATGCAGTCATCACTATCATATAGCATAGCCTGCTAGATCTTCTGCATGTCTTTCTGAGAGTAGCATATTAAGATCTTCAATCTTCATGCAAGTTGATGTTGTTTGGTCAACCTCTTGGCTGGTCAACTTCTTAGCCATGCATGTCACACTTTGAGCTTGTGTTGAATATTGCCAATCAAGGTGCATTTGCACTAACACGACTATTATGAAACTCTAATAGATTACAATCCTCCGCTCATGTCTAGCTTATCCCTCTTCTTCTTCTTTCTCCGATCTCCCTTTGAGACTCTTGAGCTTCCCTCTTCTCTAAGGTGTGCTAGAAGAGGAGATCCTATTGTCTAGAGTGTCACTGTCAATTTTGCATGGAAGAATAAAATTGATCTTAAAGTAGTACTTGTGCAAGCCCCTTTCCAGCTGGAGCTTATGACCGGAACTTGGTAGAGGCAGTAATGACCATCACTTGAAGCTTATGACTAGAAAGAAATAGAAGATGCTATGTGTTTTCAAGAAACTAATGTGTAATATTAATTTCCTCATTATTTCTTAATTTGATGCAGCTCATGTTTCCAAGAGATCGTAGCTACTGTTGATGGAGTCTATTGTCAAAAGGAGTATGAAATTCATAGAGGAGCAACCATGTTGCCCACCAAATGCGGACTTCGAAGATGGGGAATAACTCCAAGAAGAATAAGGGGTACATTCAATGTAACGCCCCGCCCCCCCCAAAGTCCCGGGGCCCACGGGCACGCTACAGACCGGCCGTACCCGAATAGGGATGGGCCCTACCTGGGCACGAAGCCTCAGTGTTCAAATATTGCACAAATTATGCATAACGGAAACATAAAAGGACATAATGTATCAAATCAGAGTACACTATGGAACCGAATACGAATTCAGGAGTTCACAAACCCTACAGTCAAATCAGTGTCATAATCATAATATGGCTCCTACATGGGAACCTACAACATGTTCTCACACATATTAAGCAGAAGATAAACAACCTCAAGAATTCTAATAACCCACGCTCAACTCCTTCAAGGCCCACGACGGCTACTCCTCGGGATCTGAAAGAAAACATATCAACAAGTAGTGAGCTTTCGAAATGAAAACTCAGCAAGCACCAGCTGGATATATGTAATCATGCCTCATAAATAATAATATGCATCAAGGAGAGATATCCGAGGAATATAAATATGCATGAAATGATCTCCTCAAACAACAGGGTCACACCCATGAACAAGAAAACCCCTGTCAGGTCAAAGAGATAAGGATCTATATCCTACCAAGAACGCACCATCACAAGTGGTAGGGAAAATCCAAACCTCAGGCAATAAATCGTACAACTAATCATGACAAGCGAACTACCGAACTCGCAAGTCCTCTCCCTAGGCAAACACGGTCGAAACCGCAGTCAAGTCCGTCGACAGTAAGGTAGCGCCACCTCCACGCGCGTAATGCATTACCGCGGCGATTAGCCGTCCAGCGACAAGGAATACGGGACCGCCAGAGTATCGTCCCTCTGACAAGGAAAACTGGATGAACAGGGTGTCCTCGGCCCTGAACATCCGTACTGCCACAGGAGAATCCTCAACGACAAAATAGTTGACGATACACGCTCAACGGTATAAAACCAGAATACCAATAAACATTGAGGAATCAAAGGTATGTGTATTAACATGGAATCACAATTAATCCAAGAAAACAGATACACATACACCACAATGAATCCAAGCATCAAGGAGACATGATAATCAATATATATATATATATCCAATAAAAGGAGTGCGGTAGTACTTGCCTGAGTCGAGAATATTGTTTCTACTTAATCACGAATCTCCTTCGACGCGCCTTCTCGCACTACGCCAAGATCTGGTACACACATAAGTCGTACTCAACACGCGCACGTGTATACAAGTAAAATACTACAATTACGACGTGTGCTCAAATAAACGGACCCGGCTTCTCTCAACTCTACCGAATCTGACTCACCCCACGAGTTCGAACCCAACTCACTAGACCGGTCCATAATTCTTACTTAATCTTGGTTAACCCAAACCATTACATCTAATTAGTTAATTACTTTCCTAATCTCATTCACTGAGTCTTCTCTCCATAATAATCCCAAGGAATGAAATAAATACTAGTCTTCATGTTAACTAATTAATCAATCCAACCCAAAATCCTTCGTACCTCACTAAATCTTCATTTCAGATTTACACTTCCTTTGTACTTACCTTAGTTATAATTATGATTCCATGATGGGTTTATTCCCAGAATAATCAACATTTGGGTGATTAAATTTAAGTGGGTCGTGGCCCACTTCTTTCTTACCTAACCTGGCTATCGAGTGGACCTATTAGTAATACAAAATTTTGTATTATATGTGCATGGTCTTTCAAACCATGGGTAGCCCAAAAATACACCAAAACATTCCCTATTACCATGGTAACTCAGACATCCATGCTCTTCTCCAGGCCTTCTAAACTAAGGGATATTCCAAATGTTCACTCCTTTAGTCTATTCAAGCCCTCTGTCTCTCCAATTACAGTGAGGCACATTTAGACTATGAAACAACTCCTATATATAGCCTAGGCAGCATACCCACTTGACCTTTGTCAAAGCTTTTTAATAAAATTATCTAGCTTTCCTTTCACAAAGTAATTACCCACCCTATACCATGCCCTCTCTCTTTTCCTCACTCTAATAAACAAACACAGTGGGGTTTCCAGACCCACATATATGCTAACGGAGAGCTTGAGAAGACTCACCGTCCGGTGCCCAACCACGTCGTTCTTGCGTCAACTCCTGTAGACTCTCGCCGTCGTCTGGGTCGTGAGTTCTTAGCAGCACTCGGTGTCGAACTCGGGTAGGGGCGATGTTACTTGCCTCTTCGGGCTTCACTGAAGTCTTCCTGAAGTTCAGCAGTAAGCTCTTGTCGCCCTCCGTGAGCTCCCAAGAACTGGAGGGGTCTCTCGTTCAGCGTCGCAGCAGTGGTGGAGCTCGTAAGGTGGTTTACTCTCTCTCTCTCAGCCCGGTTTTGTCTCACCGGAATGAGCTCGAGGAAGAGCTCTCTCCTCTCAAGCTTTGTCTCTCTCTCCTTCACTCTCTTTTCTCAAAAGCTCTCTCTCTCTCTCTCTCTCTCTCTCTCTCAGTCTACTCTCGCTCGTCCACACCTTCTTAAACCACTGGGACGACGAGTTTAAAGGTGACAAGATGGGTCGCCGCCAACTTTCCGTGCTATCGGCGAGGTTTGCGGTCGTCGCCTCGGCCCCTACCCCTTCCTCTCGATGCATTCAAAAAGGCAACAGGGATTTGGATTCGTTCATCACTCTACATCTAAACCCATATATGGATCATATACTCAGTTGGAGAGAGAGAGAGAGAGAAAGTAAAAACAACTAGAAAGAGAGATGAAAAGAAACGTAAGAGAGAGAAGATGACAATCTGGTAGCCATTACTCATCATTATGCATTTTTTGTAAAATCCCCCTCCATTTCCTACAAAATCATGTTGTAATGCATGGCTCTCCCTTTCTCATGAGAGAGGGATCTTTTGCACATAAGCCCAATCCCCTTTTTTTTCTACATGCAAGTCCCCTTCTTAATTAAACTATAAGTGGGATGGATTTTAGCACTTAAATCCCTATTTTCAAATCATATTAATATTAGTAAGGAACTTAATTAATCCAAGTATGATTAAGAAGATAATTAAGAGTCAAATTAGGCCGTAAAACATAGTGGCTCTTACATTCAAAATGAACACTAAATTAGGAGGCCTTATGGCCCAGTATAAGAGCATGTACCAAGGGTTCTTACAAATTTGTACCCTTTTTTTTAGCTTTATAATTTTAATGAATGTGGTTTAATGACTTTTCTCAAAAAAATAAAAAATATATAAACCACTGAATTCATTAATAAGAAATGTTTAATTTGTAGATGTTTTAAAAAAGTTTGATGCAATCTTTTTGGGTTGCTTGACAAAGAGAACTGTTCCTTGTTAAAGCTGAAACATTGAATTTATGGATTCATTTAACATGTGTCTATATACATATACACATGACTAAAGATTGATGGATGAAATTGAAATCCTTGAATTAAGGAAAAAAAAAAACAATTAGATCACACACTGCTGATCACCGGCCGGGTTCAATGATCTCATAAATAGAAACTAAAAGCAATAATTTTCAGGGTCTATCCTTGGCTACAAATACAGATACCATATGAGGAGATGTTTTTCATCAATACATGTATACACCAAGCTCTCTGGTTTAATTCCATTATTGTTCATATTATGGATCCCTTGAAAAAAAGACTTTCCTTAGCTTTTGTTGTTGATTCTAATCTTGTCTCCTGGTAAATGGCAATGAAATCCATCCATGCTTTTAATTAATCAATTTATGTTTTTATCGGAGCAATCTAAAAGATTAATTTTTTTAATATTATTTTGATTTGATGCACTCCAATAAGCCAAAATTTGTACTGATGGAGTCTGTTATCAAGAAAAGCCTCATCTTCACAAATGAAGAGTCATCGTCAAAAGGGGATAAAGAGTCAAAAGGGGATGAAGAGGATAATTTTAAAGATTTCATCACTCTCAGGAGCAACCATTCAAAATGAAATGCCAGTATGATATAAAAATATCTAGTAAAACACGTGTCATCAATCCCGCGCAACACATGGCGCCATCCCCTCAAGCCGCTTGGTATTATGCTAAGCTAAACACCTGTCAGAACAATTCCGACCTTCCACCCTGTTTTTCCAAACCAAACTTCCCCCCTGATCAAAAGAAGAGAACGAAACGTCCATCTTTCTTCTGACAAAACCAACCAAAGTCACAGCAAAAGTACATAAAATATCTTATGTCAGAATAAATCCGACCAAAACGATAAAACGCCATAAAACACTATGAAAGACGACGGGACAGGTATTTAAGGCAAGTATATCCACTTGCCCTGACACAGTCCACCTACACATGCAGATATTTCCCACCGCCTCAATTTTAATAATAAGAAACCAAACTCAGGAATTTTTTTGAGAACTTTATAAAAAGAGGAGGAATTCAACAGAAAAGGCAGAGACTTCTTGCTCTTTCCATCACAACACTACATCCATTTCTTATCCTCTAACTTGACTGTCGGAGTTAAATTCGGGCAGAAAGGCCCAATTCCGATCATTTCCGCTCTTCCTTTCAGGTTCTACATCAGTTGACCAGAATCAAAGTAAGCGTCCACACCAAAAATAAATTTTAACCGTTGACAGAAACCTGGACCAGATCACAAGGCAGATTCAGTTTCTAGCATCAACACAGTAAATTTTAATGGTCGAGAGAAACATTGTGTAAACCTCAACGAGGAGGATGCAACTTTCTATTTTAATAAATAAATGAATATCCATTTTTCTTAAAAAAAAACCCCACATGCATGTGTGTAGATGTATTTGGTGCCTTATAAGGCACACTACGTATCCACCAGGTTCCATGGATTAAAGAATGTTAATGAATTTGAAGTCCTTGGATTAAACTTAAAAAAGCAACAAGACTAATACTTAGTGCCCAAGGGCACACTAATAACCTATCAACGACCCTTGGGTCATATTGCTATTCAGGTCCTACTAAAGGCTTCGCCTTGTTGAGGTCGCAAGTTCAAACCATGGGTGATGACATTTTTCTGAGTGTATGAACGGTGGTAGTAAGTGGACTTTCTTGACCACTGTACACATACCTGTTAAGAGAAAGGTTATAAAGTGAAATCATATAATTGAATATACAACAGTAGCCTATTTATGGGCTACTAATATATACATCATATATAAATAACTGATTTGAGACTAAACTATATCTAACAACCATATATATACATTTCATAACCAAATCCCCAACCCCAACCCCCACCCCCACCCCCCCACCCCTCCCCTCCCTCCCCCTGCGTGTGGTGGTCGCCGGGGGAGAAGAAGAAGGAAAAACACGGAGGCCGACGACGTCAAACGACGATGGAGAAGGGCCGACAGTAGAAAAAACACAGAAGCCGACGACATCAAACGACGATGGAGAAGGGTCGGAAGTAGAAAAAAAAACACGGAGGTTGACGGCGTCGAAAGATTATGGAGAAAGGCCGACAACAGGAAAAACATGGAGGCCGACAGCGTTGAACGACGATGGAGAGAAGGATGGAAGTAGGAAAAACATGGAGGTCGACGGTGGAGAAGGGCCGACAACAGGAAAAACATGGAGGCTGACGGAAACGATGATGGAGAAAGGCTGGCAGGAGGAAAAACATGGAGGTCGGCGGTGTTGAACGACGATGGAGAAAGGCCGGAAGCAGGAAAACACGGAGGCTGTTGACGTCGAACGACGATGGAGAAGGGCTGGAAGCAGAAAAAAATACATGGAGGTAGGCGACGTTGAACGACGATGGAGCAAGGCCGGAAGCTGGAAAAACATGGAGGTCGGCGGTGTCGAACGACGATGGAGAAGGGCCGGAAAGCAGGAAAAACACGGAGGTCGGCGGTGTCGAACGACGATGGAGAAGGACCCGACCCCAGAAAAAAATATTATTATTTTAAGAAGATTAAAAACCTATGCTCTTGATACCATGTTAGAGAAATGTTATAAAGTGAATCATATAATTGAATATACAGCAGAAGCCTATTCACAAAGGTGGGTGACGTCGAATAAAGATGGAGAAAGACCCGGCCCCAGAAATTTTTTATTATTTTAAGAAGATATATACATCATATATAAATTAATAACCGATGTGGCGGGACTCATAACAGTACCCCACCCTCCACTGTCTCGTGACTCTTGATGAGTACTGTATACACGCTTGACTTTGACTCAATAGCTAACCACTTGACTAACCCTTCTTTATGTCAAAAGGAGCAATAAATGTTCTCATAAATAGAAATTAAAAGCAATAAATGTTCTGCAGCCTCTATCCTTGCCTACAAATACAGAACCATATGAGGAGAGGTTTTTCATCAATACATACAAGCTTGATCATATTATGGATCCCATGAAGAAGTCTTTCCTTAGCTTTTTGCTGTTGATTCTCATCTTGTCTCCTGGTAATGAAATCCATCCATGCTCTTAATTCCTTCTTAATTTGTTCATAAGTATATATATATATATATATATATAGAAAACTCACACTATATATCTTCTGTTGTCTTTGATATGTTGATCGATGATGGTGAATCAGAGGTGGCATTAATGGCTGAAGCTAAGGTTTGCAGGAAGTGGAGCAAATATTTACGTTCTGTGTGTGTGATTGACAGTAATTGTACCAAGGCCTGTCTAGTTGAGGGTATTGCGGTGGGGAGATGTGCCTTCATCCGCAATCCATTTGGACCTTACTGCTTCTGCTTCTATAAATGTGGAAAATAACCCTCAGTGAATGTAATCCTATATTCCACCACCATTCATGTTTCATTGTGTGCCTGCATGCAGCACCAAAGAAATAACATGAAGTTTTAAGAGTATTAGTATTATATATTGTCATTGGGTTGATATAATAAAAAGGTGATTGTGGTTGGAGTTTGGATCCTTAGTTAATTTCTTCATTTCCAGTGAGTGTCTTCTTGGTTTTTGATGAGTTTATTATACATGCTTATGTTGAAAAAACAGATCAGAGAAATCCAACATCATCGAACATAATTAGGATTTGGGAAAATTATCTATAGGTCCCTGAAACTGTTTTGACATTATTTCTAGGGACCCTAACACACACTAAAACCCAAACAGCACACCCCAAAGTTTAAAAAGTAATTGCCAAAAAGTCAAGTTAGGATTTCCGCACTAAGCACATGGAAATGATGTACACTCACATGATTAGGATTTCCACATTGTACAATTCATGACTATTTATATTTCGCCCTCCCTTTGACAAAGAAGTACACTTTTCAGTCCTTCATTTTTAAAATACTTATTTTGTAGTCCCTGTCGTTTGAATCCCCAAATGTCCTTCCCGCCCAAAATCTAATCCTTCCTCACAAACCTTATCCCATCACTTTTGTGGAATTACCCAGGATTGTTACCAACCCTCCTAGTATAATAATTATTTTAATCTCATAGTTTTTAATAGTTAATTAATTTTGAATGTCAAAAATCCAAGCTGGTAATATATGATACAAAATTTAAATATTAAAATTTGTAATATTAAAATCCAAAATTTAAAATTTAAAATTTAAATATTTAAATATGATAAAAAAT
Source organism: Dioscorea zingiberensis (assembly GCA_026586065.1). Classification (NCBI taxonomy): domain Eukaryota; kingdom Viridiplantae; phylum Streptophyta; class Magnoliopsida; order Dioscoreales; family Dioscoreaceae; genus Dioscorea; species Dioscorea zingiberensis. The sequence continues at coordinate 65,480,183 of CM048819.1, read as the reverse complement.
ACAAATTTGTAATATTAAAATACAAAATTTTTACAAACTAATTTGTAATATATGATATAAATAATAAATTAAAAATAAACCATAAAATAGTTCAAAGTTCAAAAAAATAAGATTTTTAATCCAATTTTCCAAAGACAAGATAGTATAATATTATATATTAAAAATTCAATATATAAATTTAAACTTTAAATATTAAAATTTGTAATATTTAAATATGATAAAAAAATCCAAGTTTGTAATATTAAAATACAAAATTTTTATAATTTAATTTATAATATATGATATAAATAAAAAATTAAAAATAAATATTAAAATATAAATAATAAAATAGTTGGAAGTCTATTAATTCTTAATCCGGGGATATCAAACACAGGATAGTATAATATTATATATCTTATCTTATCTTATCACATTTAATTTGAAATAATAATTATATCCTATCTTATCTATCTTGTGTACCAAACACGGCCACTAATAACCAGGTTTATTAATGATCTCATAAATAGAAAGTAAAAGCAATAAAATGTACTGCACGCCTCTATCCTTGCCTACAAATACAGAACCATATGAGGAGAGGTTTTTCTTCAATACATGTACAAGCTCTCCGGTTTCCATTGATCATATTATGGATCCCATGAAGAAGTCTTTCCTTTGCTATTTGCTGTTGATTCTCATCTTGTCTCCTGGTATTGAAATCCATCCATGCTCTTAATTCCTTCTTTCTTCATAAATATATATATATCCATCTGCTGTGTGGCCGGCTGGAACACTGTTTTAATCCGGCCGAAGATCATAAAAAAATAAATAGTCTGTCAATTTTCATACAATTTGGTGACCGTTTGGTCCTCCCACTTAATGGTTGAAATTCTGAACCCCATTAAGTGGGAGGACCAAACGGTGCTAGCTTATTTTTCGATGATCTTTCCATCCTCTGATTTGGAAATCCTTCAAACACGCCTCCGTAGCCAAATGGACGGATCAAGGATCCAATCGCCTAATCATAGAACAGCTATATATATATATATATATATATATATATATATATATATATATATAGAAAACTCAACTGACTATATATCTTCTGTTGTTTTTGTGTGTGTTGATAATGGTGAATCCATCAGAGGTGGCATTAATGGCTGAAGCTAAGGTTTGCAGGAAGTGGAGCAAATATTTCCATTCTGTGTGTGCGCTTGACAGTGATTGTAACCCTGCCTGTGAACGTGAGGGTTATGAGGGGTTTTGTGTCTTCCTCTTCTATCGGCCATTTGGACCTCATTGTTTCTGCATCTATGAATGTGCAAAATAACCCTTCTTCATGGTGAATGTAATCCAATACCAATCCTCCCTGTCCCCACCTTACAACAGGGGAGATTCAAATCCGACTCGTCTTGAGAGAATCTCAACCTCTTAACAAAGGAACCCAATACCAATAGGTTTTTTTGTTGTTGGTTCCTATGGGCACTTTTATCTTGATTATCAATAAATGTGGTTTAACCTTTTTTTTTAATATATTAATTTGACGTGAATGAAAAAAAATTAAGTAAAACAAATATTTTAAAAAATGAATTATTATTTGAAAAGTGATGGCAGGATTATTTTTTTTTATTTTTATTTTTGTATATTATGTCTTATGGTTGGCGATAGTGTGGTATCAACATGAGTGAAATTATCAATATTTATTAAATTAATTTATGTGTGATAATTATAAATAATGTAAATTTTGGTTGAAGTGGATGGGGTGGAAGATGGAAGAAATATTTTTCTGTACATTGTATTTTGGATCAAAATATATCTGATAAATATTACCTTATAGCAGTTCGAAAAATATCATGCAAGTCTCTTGTGCCTTAGAAGACTCCCTCGAGATCTGTGCTTTGAACGATCATCAAATCCGAAATCAGATCATGATGCACAATGATAAAATAGACTTTAATTTCTACATAATTAAAAGTTACATTGAATATGATAATAAATGACAGCCAATAAATAGAATGTTAATATAAATACACTTCCTAAAAATTAAATTGAAGGAAATAAATGCAAAGCTTATAAATATAGGTACATAGATAATGAGTTTCTCATAACCCAAAGATTACAAAACTCTGACTTTCAGTCATGGAGACTAGCAAGAGTTTACTATGTTTGATGTTGCTGATTCTTGTCTTGGTTCCTGGTAAGTATAGTTTTCAGATGAATATTTATTTAATTAACCGATAATATTAGATTATGATTAATTATATATAAAACACTCTTAATTATATTTCACAGGAGAGCTGTCATTTGTTGAAGCTGATAAATGTGAGTCTTGGAGCAAATTTTTCTATGGAATTTGTTTTGTGGATGCAGTGTGCACTGAAGCATGCAGACTTGAAGGTTATGTTGAAGGAAAGTGTGAGGTTAAGACTGAACCGGCTGGACGTCACTGCATGTGTTTGCATGATTGTTAAGGACTACTCAAGTCTTGGATCCAATTACAAAATAAAATGATTTATTGAATTTTATGATTTTGGGTGCTTTTTTTATATGTTTTGTTGGTGCTAATCAAGTACTATTTCATTCGATTCAAATTAGTATTAATATTACAATTACAAGTCTTAATCTCATATTAGATGGGGTCGGTTATATGAATTTTCTCTGCTAAAGACCAGATCTGACTTAATATTTAATATATATAGGTTCTTAAACATTATCTCTCTTCACATAATCTTAGACATATCTCTACCTGTCTCTTATATTCTATATATTACTAATTAAACTATCACTTTTTTTAACTGAGACACTTGAGGGTCTATGATGCATGTGTTCAAACCATCTTAAACGGTATTCTCTTTTTTTTTAAAAGTTAGATAAAATCATTTTTGTAAGAATATATAAGCAATTCTCTTTCTATATATATGTAAAATATTTTTTATACTCATTACCTATATTTTATTTCTTTTAATCTAATGAACTATCTTTTGTATACGAGAAGAGCTCCAAGTTTTTTTTTTTTGTTTGGTACATTAAGAGCTAGTAAACTAGCTAATCAGTTTCAAAGTTACATAATTGACCCTCTAGTACAAAACCTTGCAAAGTTTTAAACTCCATTTCCAGCCATCCTAGTATGGAATTTTCTTCAGTAATCATGATTAATTTTGTAAGTTCCTGACTCGGGTTGCGCTTGTTGTAACAAATGTGTTTGTAACACACGCCAGTAACACTCGCCATCGAAAGTTATATCGTGGTACTCACACACACTTAATAAAACACACGGCAACAAGGAGACAAGAGAGTTGGTTACCCAGCCTAACAATGCCTACATCCTGGGGCCATGCCCGAGAAGACAAATACTAAAAGTGTAGGGAAAAACAAGGAGTACAGAGTTCCTCACTCTCTCTCACATAAGCACCTTCACTCCTCGACATACAACAAGTGACCACGATCACCCTTCCTACCAAGGGACTACTCACTGGCTCACCCTAATCCTCGAGTCTCCTGGCCTTATATAATGTGTCCACCGCCTTTCACGCCATCACAAAGACATCCTCCACCTTCGATTCTCCATGGCATTCCGTAATTAGACTCCTTCCATTCCGTTGTTTGCAACTCCGTTGTAACACAAGTCGCAACATGACACCGGCGATTTTGACCAAGGCTACAAAGACTCCATCGCGACACCTTCGACTTCAAATAAGACCTCCAACCCTCCCGGTTGAGTCCCGAGTTCATCAAGGCCGATCCTCCCCGATCCTCGACACGACTAGCCGATCCACCTCTCCATCGTGCATACTCAAATTTCACGATCCACCATGTTTGCTTTGTCAAATGGTCTTGATTTGGCTTCAATGTAGCACCTTGAGAATCAATCTTGATTGCCAAACGCCATCAATCACCGCATTTGTTTCTAATTAGTCACCAATCACCGAGATTATGTGGCCCATTTGCATGTAATCTTGTGCATGTCAAATCACCATTGCATGGCCACTTGATTGAAGTTGCCTTATCAAGCTGCATGGCATCTTCCACCAATCTTCAATCAACCATTCTAGATTAGCATGTGATCTTCAATCATCCTCCCATCTCTCCAATCGGGCCCAATCGGCCTTTCTCCATATATGGTGATGCACCTGATTCTCTCAATGGCTTGACCCGAATCTACATCTCCTTGGGCTGCACCTTGATGTGGTCTCCAAATCACTTGAGTCACGGACATCGACCACCTTGATTTGTTGTGTCAAATGATGCCATCCTAGTGCCATTGCACTAACAAATTTCTTCTCCCATCTTGTTTTTTTTTTTTTTTCATTTTATCCACACAACAGTTATATTCCGTGGGGATCCATTGGACATTCCATTTCTTCAATCCACCTAGCAGCCTTTTACATTTCCTCAATGTGTTGTTGCTTGTGCCACAGGGTCGCTAGTTGGTTTCTTCAAATTATCTAGTAGCACAGATGTTATCTGTGTGTAACTGCCCTTCATCCATGCCCATCATCTTTAGCATTGTCAGTCCGTATTTGATTGCTTTTATTTCTCCTTCATAACTTGATTGGGCTTTGCAGCATCTTGACCTCGCACAAATGTAACAGACCTGTAATCGATGCCAGCGTGGCTGACATATGGTAATCGGTCGCGTGCTCCGCAACCCACCGGTTTGAGGCACGCCGGAGGGTGGATTTGTGAGGCGAATGCCCGCGGCAAGCACGTGGGTGGGACCGCTCACTCAGCTCAAATGGATTCGATCCCGCATCTCCTCACGCCCAGGGTGATACTTAGCCAGCGGTTGCTGACTGCTCGGCTCTTAACACCAAAAAGAAAAAACAGAACAGACCTGTATTAGTTAGGATTACACATTCAATACTAGCTATATACTCACCAGTCACCATCCATCCATGCAGCATCCACAAAAATCTGGTATTGGATGTGCATCAGGGTTCCCTGTCTGATTGAGGAACTCTCAATCTCTTTGATTGATCTCATAGCCTCCAATTTCTCAGCATGAAGGCTAAGTGCCTATTTCGCTATCCATTGAGCATCAAAACTTTGGGCTTTAAATATCAGATTACACCTGCCAATCCATATTGACCATAAAACAGTACCAATGAGCTTCTTCTCATTAACAATTATTTTATGATTGCCCAATTTCCCAGTGTGCATATCCCAATTCCTGAGACTCTTTTGAGTATCTCCCAGACCTGCTGGGTGTACCTACATTCCTGAAATAAATGGTTAGCAGATTTAGTTTTCAAAGAGCATATAGCACATAGATCAGGAGGCCCCAATCCCAAGTAGTATAGAAACTGAGTAGTTGGTAACTTCCCATGGAACAATTTTCATAGGAATATTTTAATTTTAGGAATCATCTTCAGTTTCCAAAGCTTCTTCCAGCCTTCCCATTGTGGGTTCCCATTTTTCACTCTATTTTCCTCATAGACAGCAGCTGTGAGGGTTCTCCCTTCAGTTTTATGAAGCCATCTCCATTTGATAGATGAACCCGCCTCTTGTACCTGTCTATCTGCAATCCTTTCTTGAATTGGTTCTGTAAATAGCATATATAGGAGTTCCATATTCCAATGATTATCAATCCTTAAATCTCTTACTTTCAGATCTAACATGTCATATTCCATATTAAGAAGAGATGGCATTTTAATAAGAGGTATAGCAAATATCCAAGGATCATATAAAACATGTGTTGAATCGTTGACATTAGTCTGGATCACGTTATGTTTTATCTCTTTTACAGTATTCATTAATCCTCTGAATGTCCATGAGGTCTTCCTATAATGATTTAGATGCCATGGATCAAAGACACCATATTTTCTTTTCATAATTTTGATCCAGGGCTTATCCCCATCATTAAGGAGTTCTAAGACATGTCTAGAAAGGAGTGATGTTTTCATAATTCTCAAGTCTTTAATACCCAGGCCTCCCTCAGACTTAGGGTTGGTGATCATGCTCCATCCAACCAAATGAATCCCTCTGCCACTATTGTTGTTAGCCCAAATAAATTTCCTAACAATTTTGGTAATTGAATCCAGAATAGAATAAGGTATAGCATACGTACCTAGGCCAAATACAGGGATGGCCATCAGAGTGGCATTCACAAGTGTGATTTTCCCAGCCATAGTCAAGTGCATTGTTTTCCAGAAAGCCAGTTTGTTTTCCACTTTAGTTACCAAAGATTTGAAGAAAGCAACTGGTACTCTAAAAGGAGACACCCAACAACCCAAATATTTGAAGGGGAAAACCCCATGATTTAAATTTAGAATGTTGATGATAGATTGTTTGACTCTAGCATTCAGCCAAGATGGAAAGAAAATATCAGATTTGGATTTGTTTGATCTCTGACCAGTCAGAAATTTGTAGAGTTCCATGCATGAATTTATTCCTCAAGCATCTATCCTTGATGCTCTACAACAGATGACAATATCATCAGCATAAAGGATATGGCCTATATTCAAATTTTCAAAAATCTTGAAGCCTCTGATCATTTGACAGGTTTCAGCTTTGTTTAGTATACTTGTAAGGACTTGTGATACCAGAATGAACAGATAAGGTGACAGGGGATCCCCCTATCTCAGTCCTGACCTAGGTTTGCACCAGCTGCCATCTTCCCATTAATTATGAAGGCCATTGATGAAGTTTCAATACATTCCTTGACCCAATTAATCCATTGGTTAGGAAAATTCATCTTGGCTAACACAATCTTAACAGAGTCCCATCTAATAAGGTCATAAGCTTTCTCCATATCCATTTTGATTATCATCATTGGGTTTGCCTGGGTATCATGTTCTAGAGAATGAACCAACTCTTGAGTTAATAAGATGTTGTCAAATATGCTTCTTCCTTCAACAAAGGCAGTTTGTTCTTTACCAATTAGAGAGTTAAGTACTTGTTTGATTCTATTGGCCATCACCTTTGTAATGATTGTGTTATTTACATTGCAAAGGGAAATTGGTCTAAAATCAGTCACTTTTTGAGGGTTGTCTTTTTTTGGGATCAAACAAATATGGGTTTGATTCCAAGATTTGGGCAGTTCACTATTGTTGAAAAAATATAATATTGCATTAGACACACCTATGCTAATATCTTTCCAAAATTCCTTAAAGAATTCAACATTTAGACCATTAGGTCCAGGTGACTTTCCACTAGGCATAGTTTTAATAGTTTGAAAGATTTCAAATCTAGTAATAGGCTTGATCAGGGATGCAGCCTGTTCATCAGAAAGTTTTGGTAGATCATCAGGCATCATGTTCTGGATGTCCTGACTGTGGTTGGTAGTATTCCTTTCCCACAACTTAGTATAAAATTTAATGAACTCTATTTCAATTTCCTTAGAATCTGTGAGGATATTTCCTTTATCATCCTTAATATGTGTAATTTTGTAGTATTGCCTATGGTTTTTGGTCATCTGGTGGAAGAATTTGGAGTTACAATCACCATTTTGTAACCATTGTGTGCGAGATTTTTGGGCCCAATAATTTGTATTTTGTCTCAACATTGCCTTGTGTTTATTATATAGAGGTCTAAGAATATCCCAATCTGATCCTCTATTTAATCTAGTATGCTCTCTAGCCTCTATCCTTGCAATTTCATCCTCTATCTTCTTAATTTCCTTTTCTAAATTCTGTGAGTATCCTTTACACTTTTTTAACAAATCTTTCCTAAGATTATTGAACTTATGTGATGTGTCATGCATAGGATTTCCCTTAGCTATGGCCCTCCAGATATTTGACACACTTTCTTTGCATTAAGGTAGATAAATCCAGTTATTGTCGAACCTAAATGGCCTTTTCTTAAGACCAACAACTTTTTTGCAACTCAGAAGGAGAGGTGAATGATTCGATTGGCATCTAGCTAGGTGAGATAGATGGTAATTATGAACATCACTCAACCAGGCATAATTGACTAAAGCCCTGTCTAATCTAGCCCATATCCTTGACATCCCTCTTTGGTTATTACTCCATGTGAAAGCAGACCCAGAAAATTTATGATCTACTAAGTTATTATGCACAATGAAAGATCTGAAAAGGTCGGATTTCATACCAGAAATTCTGTTTGGTTGACCACCCTTTCTCTCATCTAAATTGTACACAGCATTGAAATCACCCATTATAATCCACAAGCCGACAATGTTGGTCAATTTGCTGAGTTCCATCCAAGTATCTTGTTGTTCCCTCACAGATTGCCCATTATAAACAATAGAAACCATCCTCGTCTTGAAGATTCCATCAGACAGGACAACATGCATAATATTTCTTGAGAAGCACAATGGGGTAACTTGACCAAGCTCCCTCCTCCATAGGATTATAATGCCACCAGAGTAGCCAATGGCTGGGATAGCTGCCCATTCCCATTTTCTTTTAAACTTTCTGCAAAATTTTCTTGTTCTTGCCTCATCTACTCGAGTTTCTACAAGAGAAAGTAACATTATGTTATGGGAGTTGATCAAGGAGAGGATACGACTTACCGTATCTTTTCCAGAAACTCCACGACAATTCCATGTGAGCATATTCATCAGAAACCAATGTTTAAGGTTTCCAATGACTCATTCCTGGGCTCTAAACGTCCCTTCTTTTTTGAATTACTTTCATATGAGGCATTTCTCTTGCTATGCACACCCTCAGAGTTCTGTTTCACCTCAATCTCCATCTCAATTTCTCTGTCTGGGGATTCCTTTTCCTCTTCCATGTAGGTTCCACTTGTTCACATTGATCAATGGGTCCCTTCTTGGTCAAGGCTTCATTAACCCTGAAAATTAGAATGGCATGAGTTGAGTTTAAGATTGGAGGGATAGTAGACTTACTTGTGTCTCGGGTTTGGTTCTCCATCAACGATCTATTCTTTCTACCACTTAGAATATCAGTAGATGAGATTATTAGCTGGTTGATCTTATCTTGGTTAGATAGAGTCATCTTCCTTCCTTCCATCAGTCTACACGTGTCCTCCCATTCTCCCATATCTAGCTCATCCCCACTCCGAGATTGGTTAGACTCAGTACTCCGATTTCTCCGAGATTGACGAGCTGGTTTTTTTGGTGGACTCAGGGATACACGTGTCTCTTGACCCTTGACACCCTCAGAGCTCCTTTCTCTGGATGCTCTGTTCCTACCACGATGAGACGTGTTTCCACCACCTCTTCCCCCAGTGTATCCACCCCGAGAAGATCTTTCAACGTCTCTCCCTCGTAACGTCTTTTCCACCACCTTGCTGATTATAGCCGTTTCCTCTCTTTCAATGATTGGCCCGTGGCTGATGACATCTTCTTCTTCTGGTGTGTTGACGGCCACGTGGCATGCTTCCGTGACTTTTTTATTTTCCTTTGCTGGTTCTGGTTGATAGTATTGGCGATTTTCGGCCGCCATGCCTTGGATTTTCCAGCGTGCCGTATGTTTCGGCCTCATCCAAGAACCATAGCCATAACCCTTCTCTTCCTTCTCAAGCGGATCTTGAGTCATATGCCCCTCTGCTTGAGTTGTCGGATCCTCTGTATTCCAATGGGATCTCCCGGTGTCCACAGCCATCACATCCTTCCCTTTCAGGTTGGTTGTTTTCGCCTCGATGCCGGGGACCTCACCACGGCTCCCAGAAGAAACCTCCACACAAGCCTCAGCATTATGACCTACAACCCCACATTTATATTAAAAAACTGGCAACTTCTCATACAGAATGGGGACGAAGGATCGTGACCTTGGAGTTCTTAATTACCCAGACCCCCCGTTTGAGGGGTTTTTGGAGATCAATTTCTATACAAACCCTGGCGAACTTTCCTCTGCCTCCCTGCGATGTGGTGTGGTCCACCTTAACCAGTTTCCCAAAGTAGGAGACCAAGGGTTCAAGATGCTCTGCTGGCCAGTACTCCACCGGGAAGTTATAGAGATGAACCCAAAGGGTTGCCGTTGTTAATCATTCGTGCATCGATTGGAAGTGCTCTTTCCAGTGGAGAAGATGAAAAATCATCCCATTTATGGTCCAGGGTCCATCAACCAGTAGATCTTCCGCCATGGTTTCTGTTGAGCAACGGATCCAGAAGAATCCATTTGGCATATCGGCTATCGTGAACTCTCCATAGCTACCCCACAGCCTGGAGAGGGTTTCTCTAGCCATTTCCAAGTTTGGGGCCTTACCTAGCACCTTGCCAAACAGAGTTCCTCGCATGGCCTCTTGTGCACGCGAGAGGGCTTCCGGATCCAAGGATATTTCATCGGTGACCGCTGCCTTCAGTTTTTCCAGGGTTGGCCCTGGGATGGTGACCGACGAGATCTCATCTTGATTCCATCGTCCGCGAGCCGCTTGCGCCCAAGATCTAGGAGCTGGAGCCTGGCCTTGCTTCTTAGCTCTCTCGGTTTCTTTCCCCTCAGATGGGTACAGCTTGGGGTTATTCATCACATTCATGTTTGGAGGAGGATGGGCCCCCCCAAGGGCCCCAACTTCATTACACCGTCCCCACCCACCGGAGTAAGTGGGGGGAGTCCTGCCGACTGTCGCTCCAAGGCCAAAGGAAACTAGGGTTTCTTGGAGCTCGAGTACTCTCTCCAAGTTTAATTTTGGAAGCCGGCCTGGCATGAGGCATGACATTGCTTATGCCTTGTCGCGCCAGCCCACTAATTTAGATTTTTTTAAAAAAAATCAAAATATCTTTAAAAAAATCATAAAATACTTTGAAAATTCCAAAAAAACTAAAACCTTTCCAATTCCCAAAAAATCCAAGAAAATTTAAAAAAAACCCCAAAATTTCTCAAGATTCAAATATAACCGTTTTATAGCTATTATAAGCTTTTATTTTTTATTTGTATGGTTTAACAAAGATTAAAATGCAAAAAAAAAAAAAAAAAAAAAATGGCAGTCCGGCTAGCTCACCGAGTTACTATGTGGGTCGTGCCTGACATGGTCGAGTTGATACCTTTGACTTCAATTCAAAAACTATCATACAAGCCTCTTGTGCCTTGCATGGCTCTCTCAAGATCTATGTTTTGAACAATTATCAAATGAGAAAGTTGATCACAATGCAACAATGATAAAATAGACTTTAATTTCTAAAATCATATTTGTTTTATTGGTCGTTATCTTTCGGGATAAGTATTATGTAATAACATATTTGTTTTAGAGGAATGAAAAAAAAAAAATAGCTAGTTTGTTGATTTTCTCAATTTTTAAGGGATTTCCCTTATTTTATATTCATCTACATTAAAATACTTGAAAGTATTAATATTGAAATAAAAGTTAATTAAAAAAGAAAGAATTATTCTATGATTTAAATTTAACTATAGTTAAGGTCTTTAAATTAACTTTAGTTAACAGATCTCAAAGCACTTGTAAGGTAAACACTTTTTGACCATTTTTAGATGTATGCTTTGCCAATTTTGAGAAAATAAAGAAAGAAAGAAAGAAAATAAATGAATAAAGGACATTGTGCTTGTTATAGCATCCCATAAGTCTCAATGATTAAAATATTTTATTAATAATTAAGTTACTTAGTTGAAGATTTTTTTTAATAGTTTTCACTTATGGATGCCATGTGGTTTATTGTGAGACTTAAATTACAGTTAATTTGAAAATACATGGTTTAATTGCAAAAAATACAAATATTAAAATGTCTCATTAATATCACAATAAATGAGCATTAAAAATAAAACACAAAATAAATGCAATGAGTAAAGAAAGCTAAAATGAAATAAAAGCACAAAGTTTACTTATAAATATGAAATAGCATACAGTCTCATAGTCCAGAACCAAAATCTTGTGATTTTTAGTCATGAACGCATGGAAAAGTTTACTGTGTTGTATGGTGATGATCGTCATTTTATCCCCGGGTAAGTATATATCATGTTAGGTTATGCTTGTTCCAATCATTTTTTAGCACTCTTTTGCATCTATAGTCTTTAAAAGTCGACAATTTTTTTTTTTTTACTTTTTATTTTAAGGTATTCAAAACATTCTCTACCTAAATAAGATAGCCACATGACACTTATTCAAAATAATAAGTATACATTAAAAATGAATTTCTCCTTATCCGGACATTAATCATATATCTATTTCATGGGCGTAGATTTGACAGAGTAACCATAAACAAGAGACATATTAATTGGTACAACCTAAAATAAGAAAACAAATGGCAATTGAAATTTAAAAAAAGAGAAAATTGTTATGATATTAGGGTTTGTAGCTCTGAACTTTGTAACCTATTGTTGGAAAGAAGAAAGATCAGGCGAAGAGAGATAGCAAACAACTAGAAAGTTTATTGATTACTAATTGCTGATTAATTATTGGATAATACCCTTTCTTCGGCTTCCAGTCAATAGGATTTTGATCAATTAGATGCTGAATAGAGAATAGAGAATAGTGAATAGAGACCGAGACTTCTAAAATACAATGCAGCCTAGTACCAAATAGTATCTCCATTTGGATATTCCAATACTCAAAATTCTTGTGAAAGTTAGATCTGGATTCCCAAAATTCTTCCATCAAAATTTGGGGTTAGGATTTCTTTAATATTTTATCAAAACCCTAGCTTGTACACTTATTGAAATTTATCTTATATTGTAAAATCATCTCCTTCTCCACTTGCAGTTTTTCTCCAATTTCAGATTTTCCGCATAACTTCACATATTCTTTATTTCATGTTTTCATTGTCTTTGATTGATTTTATGTCCTTTTTTATTTTTACAAAAGATAGTATGTACAAATAATCATTTTAACCCTATCTTCTCAACTAGAGTGTAAATTCTATGCATGTCACATTGTTTAGTAGAATTGGCAACTTGAATATATAATTTGTTTTTTGATAAAAGTGGATAAACCACATTCTTTTATTGAAATAGAAGACGGTTACAAAAGAAGAATCTTTATTGGATTCGGTACATGGAGAGGTTATCTTTCCCAGAATTCCAAGTATCCCTGGCCCCGATTAGAAGTTTCTTAATCAGATTTGGTGTCTTCGAAGTCCCTCCCATGTGAGTGGTGCGGGTCCTCCTCCCTAGTGAAAGCGAGGCTCCTCTTTACGATGAATTCCATCACAATCAGCTTCGGCCTTTTGGAAGGATGAGCTGCATCAAACCAAGACAATCTTAGGAAGTCAACTTCGCGGATTGTTTTCGAGAAAACATAGTGTTTATCCTGAAAGCATCTCCTATTGCGTTCCATCCACACTGTCCATATAGTGGCCATTGATAGCAGGTTCCATCCCAGCCTAGAATCCCTTGGCAAGCTATTGGCAAGAGTTGTTGGACCCCACAAATCTCCTATTTGTGAGGAGGAGGAGGGGGGGTAAACCAAGCTGGCTTAGTTGTGTGAAGTGGTGCCAAATACTTCTAGAGTATGGATATTGGAGGAGTAGGTGTTGTACCGCTTCCTCCTGGTCCTCACACAAGTAGCAGGCTGTCCTTGTTTCTTGCCATCCGCGTTTCCTTAGATTGTCCAAGGTGAGGATTTTGTTATCCATTGCTAGCCAAGCGAATGCTTTAATTTTTAGGGGACAAGGCAGCTTCCAAAAACTTTTCCCAACCACCGATCGGACGCCCCCATCTATTAAGAATTGATAATATGAGCGCGCAGTGAAGGATTTTTGTGAGGTGAGCTTCCAGTTCCTTTTATCCGGTTCTGCTTCCTGTACCTCTTGTAACTTCCTGGTGAGCTGCTCCAATCCCTTTGTCTCCTCCTCAGGTAGAGGACCTTCTAGTGTAATTAGGTCGTTGGCATGTGTCAGGGTAAGACTTGCTTTTCGTATCGTTTGTGCTTTATCTCTCGCTAAGTCATATAGCAATGGGAAAACATTTTTGGGTGCTTGCCCGTCTAGCCAGTTTTCGGCCAAAAGAATAATGAGTTCCCCCTGCCCACCTCATCCGTCATGTTGTGTAACAATGCTTCCTGTTGTCTGGTGGCCCCTTTCCAGAAGAAAGACGCTCTCGAGGAAGTCGGGGCGGTAGAATTCGCGTCCTCTGGAGTAGTTGCTTTTAAGAATTCCTGTGCAGAGTCCAGCGCGCCCCGTCAGTATCCTCCACCACCATTTTCCCAGCATGGCCGTATTGAAACAGCGGAGGTTCATAATACCCCAGCCCTCGAATTCTTTGGGTTTGCATATTCTATCCCAGCTCACCAGCCTGTATGCTTTCTTGTCCTCTTCTGTTCCTCAACATAAGAAGTCCCGCCTCGTTTGGTTGATCTGATTGATCACCCATTCCGGAAGATGGTAGATAGAGAGCCAATAGTTAGGAATCGTTGTAAGCACCGTATTGATCATAGTAATGCGTCCCCCTAGTGACAACAGATTTCCTTTCCATGTTGTTAGGCGCGCTTTGATTCTATTGATAATTGTCCGCCAATTTTCTTTTTTCGGTTTGGATCCTGAGATTGGTAATCCCAAATAGTCGAAAGGTAAGCTGCCAATGTTGAAGCCCGTTATTTGTTCAAGGTCTCGAGGGTTGTAGGTTAATGTCTTGATTGGGATGGCGGTGCTCTTATGGTAGTTGACTTTGAGTCCAGAGAGCCCTTCCTATAGAAAGAGGATCATCTTTAGAACTCAGAAGCTTTGTAGGTCCCCCTAGCTCAAAATGAGGAGGTCATCGGCATAATGCAGAGTGGAGATCTCATCTTCTTCGGACTCCCAGTATCGGATTCCCCTAAAAATGTTTGCTCTCATCGCATTTGTCATCATAGAGGTAAGGACATCAGTAACTAAGACTAAAAGTAACGGTGAGAGTGGATCCCCTTGTCTTAGTCCTCTTTGGTGCCTCACATATCCTGTTGGTCGGCCATTTAGGAGAAAGACAGCTTTGGAGGAAGTGAGAATTGTCTTGATCCAAGTGATCCATCATGGTCCAAAGCCCCGAGCCTGAAGCAGCTCTAGTAGGAACTCCCAATCGACCATATCAAAAGCTTTTTCGAAATCGACTTTCAGCAGTGCTCCATCGGTGCTCCCTTGTTTCATGCTGTGAATGAGTTCTCCAGCTGCTACTATATTGTCATGTATGCATCTGCCCTTGATGAAAGCCGCTGTGACTTGTCATTCAGCTCATTTATCACTCCCCCAGCCTATTGGCCAATACCTTGGTGATTATCTTCATTGAGCAGTTTAGTAAGCTGATTGGTCTAAAGTCTGAGAAAGTCGTTGGTGAGTCTGTCTTCGGGATGAGGGCAATGTGAGCCCAGTTGAGCCTTTCCAGGGTTGTCCTTCCGTGGTATAGCTCGTTAAAGAGAGATATAAAATCAGCCTTCATGAAGTTCCATCCCTGTTGATATAGCGTTATAGGGAAGCCATTTGGGCCTGGGGCCTTGTCCGGGTTTTGCTCCTTAACTGCTGACCAGATTTCCTCTTCTGTGAAGGGGTTGTCTAGGTGTTGGAGGTTGACATAGGTTTTATGAGCCAGTAGTCTGTCCCAGTTGGCGGCCATTCTGTGTTGCCTTTTGGTGCCAAAAATTTGAGTGAAATGAGAAGTGAGGGCCGTGGCGAGGTTCTCCTGTCCCTCAATCGAGTCCCCGTTCACTTGTACTTTGTGTATCCAGTTACGGTTTCTTCGTTCGCTAGCCACAGCATGAAAAAATTTTGTATTTTGGTCGCCTTCCTTTAGCCAGGTAATGCGAGAGCGTTGACGCCAATGAGCCTCCTCTGTTTTAATGAAGTCTTCATATTCTTTTTTGAGTGCCAACTTAGTCTGCTCCTCATCTATGTTGAGTGTGGTTGATTCCTCCTTTTGGTCTAAGCGTTGAATAGATGCCAGTATCTCCCTTTTGCGTGCATTATCTTCCTGTCTTTTTCGATCACTCCATCTTTTCAATCTTTTTCGTATAAGAATTAGTTTCTTGGATAGGATGAAGTCTTCTCCTCCCTCAAAGGATGCTCTGTCCCACCATTCCTTCAGCATCTCCCAAAATCCTTCTGTTATTGACCATGACCTGTTGAAGTGGAATAGGGTCCCGTATAGGGTGTGGGGACCGCATTCTAATAAGATTGGTGTGTGATTGGATCTAATCCTGGGCATCGCAGATTGCCAAATTTGAGGGAATTCTGATGTCCAAGAGGTGGATACCAAGAAGCGGTCAAGTCTGATCAGAGGCGGATTATTGCGGCCATCCGTCCAGGTAAATTTTTGTCCCATCAATAGGGAGTCCCAGAGTTGTAGTTCTTCGATCAGCTCCCTGAATTCCCTTCTTCTTTGTGTGCTTTGTGGGGGTCCTATTGCTGTCTTCCTCCGAGAGTGTGGAGTTAAAGTCACCACCTATGGTCCAAAATCAGCCCCATCGAGCTTTTATCGACCGTAATTCATTACAGAAAGCTTGTTTGAGGTTTCTGTCACATGGGCCATATACCGCAGTACACATCCAAACTTTTTGATTGGATCTGTCTTCGAGTATGGCCGTTAGGCTGAAGGTGTCAATGTAGCTATTGATTAGAGTGAACTTGTTGTTACTCCATCCCATGCAGCAACCTCCTCTGGTGTTGTTAGCTTGGAGGATCAATCTGGTGTCGTACTCTGAACCCCCTAAGCTTCTCCAGATGCGGTTGTCTATATTGGCCAATTTTGTCTCTTGTAGACAGAAGAGGTCTGGTTTATGCATGCCCATAAAGTCTCTTACTAGGAAGCGTTTTTTACATTTACCTAGTCCCCTAACATTCCAAGATATTAATTTCATAAATTAAACCTTGTTAGCCCTGATGAGAGTTTTCGGGGTAGGATTAGATACCTCCCCTCTCTTCCCCTGGCCCTGCCTGCTCTTACCGATTCTCTCAGTCGCATGTGGTGTAGGTAAATCTCGGTGTCATTTGTTTTTATCAAAATCAATACCCGTAGAGAGAGCAGTCGAGATCATATCGCTATCATTCCAATCAAAATCAATGAAACTGGGGGAGGGGGGAGAGTTCATACCTTGTGGGTCAATACGATCCAGCCTTCTCTTGATGGAAGTAGACTTGTCTGCTATCTCGGACTCCGGGAGGGGCTTGCTCTTTTTTGGGCGGCCTCTGGATTTGGGCGGTGCACCAATCCCTTTTCTTTTCTCTTGTATTGAGGGTGGTTGTTCCTTCTGTCGTATCTTCTCGGTCCTTTCTTCTTCTACTCTAGCTAATGTTTGCCCTGGTAAGGAGGGGGTGTTGTTCCAAGTGATGTTTGAGATCAGGTTCCAGCCTCCATTCGTAAACTATGGAATAGTATTATTTAGGTTAATTATTCCATGGTTGATCAGATCCACTATATGAAGGCCATGCGGCTTCAGATTTGTTGGGTTGCAAATTTGCCCCTGATAGTTTGGTGATGGGGCTGTGGTTGGTGGCTGGGGAGCTATCAGGGCTTTTGGGTCCCCAAGAGGCTTCACTTGATCATTCGGAGTAGTGGGTTGAATCAAGTTTCGTATGGTTAATTCCAAATTATCTTTTGTGATTTGAGGATGGGCCAGGGCTTGTGGGCCTGTTTCAATGTGAATCTGAGATAGGGTAGTGTTGGTTGACATTGATGATTCCCCTTTTTCCAAGTTATTCATTCTCCCATGTGATGAAAATTCTACATGTTTGTTTGCTGCCACCTTGTTGTTTCCTAGGTGAGCCTGGTTTGATTCAAAGCCAGTTTGGGTCTACTGGACCATATGGTGTTGCTTGTTGCCACCCGAGTGTGGATTGGGAGGGGCTAGGTCAGCCATCTCAGGGCTTTTATATGTGCTTTGCATCCTAGCGGTAGGATTTGAAATGCATCCACGTGATTCATTGTTGGCATTATCTGGACGAAAAGGCCCATGCAACTGCTCGCCTTCTTTCTCCTTCGCCTGGTCCCCATGCAACAAACTAGGGTTTCGTACAAGCTCTTCTGCTGCGAAGCTTCGAGACGTTAACTCCTGTGCCTGATTGTCAGGTCTCCGTGGTACGGATGAGAAGGAATTGGTGTGGCGGAGCTCTCCCTCCTGCGTTGTTGTACGACCGCCCAGCGGTCCGAGAGCAACGGACCAGTCCTGTTTAGATACAGGTCCGGTCCGGTTTCTACTTGGTGGACGGTCATCTTCTCCGGAAATTGTTTGTATCCGAGCGTCCCTCCTTCAACTTTGATTTACCTTTCTCTGAGCTTCCTCTGTCCTGCAACTGTGTCTTCACTTTTCCTTGCAGCTGTGTCTTCTTAGGGTGTGGAGGTGCTGTATGGAGACCTGTATCATCCTCTTCCATGTCAACTCCGATGTCTCCAGCCTCCTCGCCGTTCCACGGCAAAGGTGCTTGCCCTCTTTCCATCCCAACAAGAACTTTATATTTTCTAGAACCAATGTCTGTCCATACTATGCATGGCATAGTGCGACCCCTTCGAATGCGCATCAAGACCCTGATATCGTCGACATAAGCACCTCCATGCCGGTCGACTGAAAGAAGATCTCCCACTGCTTTTAGAACCCTCCCGGTCGAGTTCCTATTCCAACAGAAGGTTGGGAGGCGCCTGACGTTGAGCCACCGTATTTCTCCATCCAGAGGGCCCACTTTCCAGATATCTGCAGACCAGGGCTCGCACTTGATCGAGAAAGTTGTGAAGTGGAGTTCGCCGAAACGCTCTATCTCTCTTGCCTCCGCCGGTGACTTACAGGTGAGCATAAATCTCCCATCTCTAAACTCCTTCACCGGCCAGTCCCACTCCCCCCCAAGGCTTTCCTTCAGCGCTGCCGAGATGGTTCGTGCCTCCACGAAGCCTCCTCGGATTTTAGTCACGGATGCCACCGTGAACGTCTTCATCTCCTCCTTTCCTTCCACCATGTCACCATCTAGGGCAAGTGAGGTGTGTAGGTGGTCTATTTTCCTGCTGGATGGATCCTTCTTCTTCCCTTTTCCTTCTGTATTCTCTTCCATGTTGAGGTGCAAGTTGCCCATATGTGTGTGGTGGTGTTCTATGTGGCTGGTAGCCTTGTTCTCACGCGCAAGTTTTCTCTGTTGTTGTTGCACGTTCACAGTCTCATGTTGGCGTTGTGAGGCCAGGATTCCCCCATCTCCTTTGGCAAGTCCCCGTCCACGTTCTGGGGAGACGAGAGGGGCCCTCCTAGTATCCTTGGGGGGTCTCGTTTTCCTCCCTGGAAGGCCTTGCTGGATTGTTGGCCAGGAATCTATCTCCCTCCTGGGATGTGGCTGAGGGAGGTTGGTTCGATGACATTGTCGTGCTTTGTGGCCAGTGCCGCCAAAAATCCTACAGGTGACACCCCTCTGGCAGTCAGCTGCCATATGCCCTGGCCTCAAACATTGCCTGCAAACCTCTACTAAGCCCGATGGGGTCCAGATAATCTGTGGAGAACCCGATCGTGGGTCGAGAGGTGGGGAGGGGTGCGATTGTTCCTGTGGGACCCTATGACCCTCCATGGCGTTCGCCGGTCGCTGCTTTCGTTTGAAGTGCACCTCCCAGCCTTCGTCTTCCTCCGAGCTTTGTTGGGAGGGGGAGTGTGTGGTTGTCTGTACGTCAGCGATGAAAAAGTAACTCATGATGCCTCCCGTCACTTCAGCATGAGAGACTACTTCTCTCCTCAGACTGTTCGTCGGCGGCGTCATCTCCCGGGGGCGAGATGGTGCTTGGATGCCCATCTCTACCGCCGTTGGAGACTTCACTCGCTTCCAAACCCTGGACATGGCTTCGTTCTTGTTGCGCCGCTGCTCGTCGGAAATTGCCCCACCGCTCTTCGGAAATCACCCCATCGCTAGCACTTGTTCACTCGCTTCCACCATAAACCATTAATATTCACTTTGATATTTTGCAAGGGAATGGTTGTACATGAATATATAATTATTATGTGACATTTTTTCACACCGTATTTATAGTATTTGTAGGTGTATACAATGAAATCAATCAGAAAAAATTATACAAAAAATTGCCCATTAAACTTATACCTATTCCACATTATTCCAAATGTTTTGTATCAGTACTGAAAAAGCTTCAAATACAAAGAACACACCTATCACCAGCTCATCAGATTTAATAAGTTCCAAAATGAAAAAAGTGTAAAGCATTAATCTAATCCACTGCTTTATCATTGGTTATAAATACTGAGGTATATCATGAGAAGTCGAACTCATTCATCAACACAAAGCTTTCTGATTTCTAGAGATCATGAAACCCACAAAGATTTTGTTTACCATTTCGCTTCTGTTCATTCTCATCTTGGCTCCTGGTAAATCCATGTATATCCATTCTTCTGCTTATAAATAAATGCATGCATCAACATGTATTGATCTCATGCATGGGCATAATATTTTTTTAACTCTTTGACATGTTGATGGGAATCAGAGGAGGTGACATTGGCTGAAGCTGGACGATGCGTCAAGTGGAGCAAATACTTTCATAATTTATGCATCTTGGATACATCATGTCAGGAGGCTTGTTTACGTGAGAATAAGAATATGGTAGGGAAATGCGTGTTCCTCGTCGTACCATTTGGGTCTCATTGTTTCTGCTATTATCCATGTCCTGATGGTTAATCTAAGTAAATGTAATATCCGCCATGCATTTTCTTGGTCGTGTGCATGGTGAGAAAGAATAATATAATTTTTATTATCTTGAATAATGTTATCTTAAAGATTCTTGCTGACTTTTTATTTATTTATTTATGCTTCACTTGTGGAATCTTTAATGCCTTATCATCATGTCTTGTCATCAACAATGTCACGTCTTTTTGTGCCACATCATCTCGTTGTCAAATAATGCCAACTACGTGTCTCAACACTAACAAGCTTACAAATGCAAAGGATAAAACATCTTATCTAGTGGCTCTATCTATCATTGGTTATAAATAGGCAAAAATACATTTTTGGTCCCTGAATTATAGTATATTGTTCATTTTGGTCCATGTATTATTAAAATGTTCATTACGGTCCCTGTATTTTCATAGATCTGGCATTTACGGTCCTTAGGGCTGACGTGGCAGCCATCTAATATACGCTCTAAATACGGATATATTTTATGATGATGTGGCAGCTGACGTGGCGTGCTGACTTGGCACATAAATAAAATTTTGGAATATGTTTATAAATTAATGCTGGTGTGGCATGCCATGTCAGCATGCTGACGTGGCATGCCACATGGCATAAAAAAATGAAAAAATCTAAAAAAATCTAAAAAATATGAAAAAAATCAGAAAAATATGAAAAAATCGGAAAAAATATGAAAAAAATTCAGAAAAAATATTAAAAAAAATAAGAAAAAAAAATTTAAAAAAATATGAAGAAAAATCATAAAAAATCTAAAAATTATGAAAAAAAAATCAGGAAAAGTTTTCAAAAATAGGGAAAAAATATTAAAAATAGGAAAAAACTAACCTTGCCTTTTTACACAAATTTACTATATTAACCATTTAACAAAATGACAAAAAATATTAAAAAAATAGAAAAAAATCTAAAAAATATGAAAAAAGTAAGAAAAAATATGAAAAAAATTTAAAAATATAAAAAAAATCAGAAAAAATAAACTTACCTTTTTACACAACATTTTGTACCTAAACAACAACAATCAACATGGAAAATTAGTAAAAAAGGAACATGTCTCATAGCATACAACCTGCTCCATGTCCTACAACCAACCACTGTTTGTTTACATCTTCAAAACCATTCATCTTAAACATTTTGAAATGATTGAACAATATAATATAAAATGATCAACAATTATCCAAAAAAACCACTAAATGTATGTTTAAAACATCATTCAATATACAACATTTGTAGACAAAAGTGAGAACTATTCTGCAACATTTGTAGAAAATTAATGTCACATCACCAGTGTTGGATATAACCCTAACACTGGTGGGTTCTTAGATTTTTTTTCTATTTTTTTAATATTTTTCTGTCATTTTGTTAAATGATTAATATAGTAAATTTGTGTAAAAAGGCAAGGTTAGTTTTTTCCTATTTTTAATATTTTTTCCCTATTTTTGAAAACTTTTCCTGATTTTTTTTCATAATTTTTAGATTTTTTCTGATTTTTTCATAATTTTTATATTTTTTATGATTTTTTTATTCATATATTTTTTTAATTTTTTTCTGATTTTTTTAATATTTTTTAGATTTTTTAATGATTTTTTTCATATTTTTTCTGATTTTTCCATATTTTTCTGATTTTTTTTTCATATTTTTTAGATTTTTTTTTTAGATTTTTTCATTTTTTATGCCATGTGGCATGCCACGTCAGCATGCCACATCAGCATGATGACATGGCATGCCATGTCATCATTAATTTATTAACATATTTCAAAATTTTATTTATCTGCCACGTCAGCACGCCACGTCATCATAAAATATATCTGTATTTAGAGCGTATATCAGATGGCTGTCACGTCAGCCCTAGGGACCGTAAATGCCAGATCTATGAAAATACAGGGACCGTAATGAACATTTTAATAATACAGGGACCAAAATGAACAATATACTATAATTCAGGGACCAAAAATGTATTTTTGCCTTATAAATACTGAGAGGAACTCATTCATCAACACAAAGCTTTCTGATTTCTAAAGCTCAGGAATCCCATAAAGACTTTGTTTACCATTTCACTGCTGTTGTTCATACTCGTCTTGGCTCCTGGTAAATCCATATGTATCCATTCTTCTGTTTATAAGTAATGGCATGCATCAACATGTACGTATTAAACTCATGCCTGGATTAATACCTTCTTTTTTTTTTTTTTGTTTTTTGAACCCTTTGACATGTTGATGGAAATCAGGAGAGGTGACATTCGCTAAAGCTGGTGAATGCAGGAAGTGGGGCAAATACAGACATAATATCTGCGTGGCTGATAAAGCTTGTGAGGAGCCTTGTGCACTTGAGGGTATGAAAGGGGTGTGCGTGCTCCTCTTCAAGCCATTTGGGCCTCACTGTTTTTGCCTTTTTATCCATGTCCTAATGATTCTATCTAAATGTGTTGTGATTTAAACCAGCTCTGTTTCTATCTGGAAATCACCCTTGAAGCACGCAATGCGGAACAAGAAAGCAATTGTAGAAATCAAAGTTTACCAAGAAAACACACAAAAACAAAACATGCAAAGAAAGGGGGAAACAACAACAATATATTTATCCTCGTTCGGCCCAACAATGGCCTACGTTCCGCCCCGGTGATCTTCACTAAGATTAGAGAAACAGTTTACAAGAGTGGATCATGCTCTCAATAGGAACAAACCTCCTATCAAGCAATCTCTCCCCTTTTCTCTCTTGCCCTAACTTTTCTCTCTTCCTCTCAGTTCGTTCAATCTCCTTTTTTTCTCTCTTGTTTTCCCTCTCTTAAAGACCTACAAGCCCTTCTCAATTGAAGCTTCCAGCTCAGCACTGCATGTCAGATACTCTGCCTTGGCCTTCCCAACACTGTTGTTCAGCCTTGACTGCACGGTTGCTCGACCAACTCTACAGTCTGTTGCTCGGCAAACTCTACAGTCTGTTGCTCGACCAACTCTACGATTACATTTTGCTCGACCAACTCGCGATTGTTGTTACGCCAACTCTGCAGTCCGTTGTTCGGCCAACTCAGGCTGTTACGCCAACTCTACGGAGCGGTTGTTACCGCCGACTCTGCAATCCGTTGCTCGACCAACTCTACAGTCCGTTGTTCTGTTTCTCAAAAGGTGTTCAAGACTTGCCCAACATCTCAACAAACTATGAAACATCTTCACAAATCTCCACCTTCGCTCATAGTTAACAAAGAACAAGAAGAGAGGTACCTGAAGATCACCACTTTCATTATGCCTCAAGTAGTATTAGTCGTGACACCTATCAAGTCCAAGAAATGCTTGAACTTGATACTAGTCAAGGGCTTTGTCATCATGTCTGCCGGGTTCTCATCCGTATGAACCTTCTCCACCAACACGATTCCTCGGGAGATCACATCTCGGATAGAGTGAAGTTTGATGTCTATGTGCTTTGTTCTCTCATGGAACATTTGATTCCTTGTCAAATATATGGAGCTTTGATTATCACAAAAGACCTTCACCTTGTCATGCTCACATCCCAGTTCACTGACCAATCCCTTCAGCCAAAGAGCTTCCTTGACTCCTTTTGTGGTCGGGATGTACTCGGCCTCGGTTGTAGACAATGCAACAACATGTTGCAATTGTGCTTTCCAGCTCACTGTGCACCAAAACAAGTGAAGACATAACCAGACAAGGACCTTCTCTTGTCTAAATCACCTGCATAATCAACGTCAACATACCCCATGAGTTTTTCTCCATCTCCTTCACATCTTCTATAGAGTAGACCTATGTCGGAAGCACCTTGAATATACCAAAGTACCCATTCAACTGCTTCCCAATGCTCCTTCCCCGGGTTTGCCATGAACTGACTCACAAGGCTAACCAATAAGCTAAATCCGGCCTAGTGCAGACCATCGCATACATAAGACTACCCATTGCACTAGCATAGCGAATTCTCTCCACCTTCTTCTTCTCCTCCTCAGACTAAATCACTGTGGGATCGAAAATACCCACCTGATATCGTGTCCGTGAAGAGACACCAGGCGACACATCGAATCACAAATATCATATTTGTTTGATTTAATTTGTGGGTTCTTCTATTCCTAATAGAGGCAAGCCTTTATTATTAATTACCCCGAATAAAATTGCGGGAACCTCCGATTAAGGGAAAAAGAGTACAAGTAGAGGCAATGAAAAATAATTCATTTATTGCATATCATAATAATTTATTACATCATATACATATGAATATATATTTTATTTATTTATGGCGCCGCCTTCCGCCTTGGGATGTTGTCTAGCAATTTTAGGATTTATGCCGCTTTGGTTATCTCAAGATGCCTACTTTGCCGCCGCCTTGAGGTTTTGCACCATTTTAGGATTTTAATGACCGCCTCGAAGTGAGTGTTTCATTGCCGCTTCAGGATGTATGTCATTTTGAAACTTGTATATATTAGCCTTTTCAGGATGTGTGTTCATCACTGCCTTGAGATTTGTGCCGCTTTAAAATGCGTGTTAGCCACTTTGATCCGCACGCTCTATCGCTGCTTTGAGATTTACTCCATTTTCAGGTTCATACCTAATACCAGCTTCTTGCCGCTTTAGGTTCTATGTCACTGCTTGCCACGAGATACACGTTTCTTTGGGATTTGATAATTTAAATCCCTGATGAAATCAGCCCTCTTATTATTATTATTATTATTATTATTATTATTATTATTATTATTATCTTTTAGAAAATGGGTCCAACCCATCTTTATTTAACATAGTCTTTCTCAAGTGGGCCTAGCTCTCTTTCTCCCTTCCATGTTTTTATCATCAGCCCTTCCTTCCAAATGGGCCCATTTATATAAAGTATTATGTCATTTGTGTGTGAGCCTTCAAATGACCGAATACCCCATCTCATGTGAATTGGAACGTAGTAGAGTTGATCATGTCACTTATCCGGTCTTTGAATCAAGCTGCACACCCCATGTCAATATTTCTTATCTCCTTTTTATTTGCTTGCATCAATATTATGAGCTAAATGAACATAATGACCATCCAACTGAGCCAAGGCCAATAATCACTAGCATCATCATCCTCACTTCCTTTCCATATCTGTGTATATTTTGTCATGTTATTGGTTCAAGTGAAACATATCTTAGGATCAGAACATCAAACTTCTTAGGCGGGCAAAGAATGACTATGTTTTCCCTGTTTTGACATTGTTGCATGATTAATGGAAGCAGTTGGGAGATAAGCATATCAAGTGGTGAGCTTGTCTCTGTAGCTTTCTTCTTGTTTAAACATATTGCAGAGATGACATCTTCAAAGTCTCTAAAATCGAACAAGTCTGTGTAGGAATCACATGGTGCATCCATTCTTGCATAATTTTCAGTAAATCCCTTTTTGAGTTTGCAACTGGAATCATGAAGTTGCTAGAGCTTTGCAAATTTTCATCAATCTTAACTCATTTCAGATATGAGTGCTTTAAGATTTGGATTGCTTTAAAATGATGCCGATATGAGTGACACGCCACTATGAAGAAACTATCAGTTCCAAGAACACAAGAGAAAAATGCATTGTATGTGGAGAACTTTAATCATAATATAAATGTAGCAATACATAGGAGCTTCAGTAGATGACCACCCATTTGTTCTTGCATGCAGTTGTAAATTCGTTACAGCAGAACTTACCAACAGCAACCATCTCCCTTTAATTCATGCTCTTATTTATTCCGATTGGAATCTCATAATAGATCTTGGAGTGATAACCTTGCACTGGCTTTTACTCTAATATAATCTACAATTCAGGACATTCATAGAGCCATCTTACCATGGAGTTAGATCTCTTCTTAAATATATCCGGGTAGGGCTGCCACCCTGGAAGGATATTCAATCTAATGCATGTCAAAGACTCCTTTAAGACCATGCAAAAGAAGAAGAATATTCTTCAAATTGCTTGTGGTCCCCCTGGATTGATAACATCCTGTGATTGACAGTCCCATAATACTATTCCAAAGTCATGAAGCTAGGGATCTTCTTATCCCATTTGTGAAAATGGAAATTCAATTGTTCAATATTACTGGTCTATCTTGTTTGGATATGAATGTGAAATATTCCTTGACTATCCATTATTGCAATTTTCAAATTCTTTCAAACATTTCATCGAACAAATCATGCGCACTTTACATAACTAAACATTTAACATGCATTTGGAATGTCCTTAATTTGGACAAAAATTTACGATTACACTTCCATAATATTACTAATTTCTGGAGCAGCTCTCATCCTTTATTTTTAGAGCCTCCGTTGAAGACCTCGCCAGATGCAAGTGAAGTGAATTTCTCTAGCCCCTTTTTTTCTTCTCCATGCAATAGGGTCATGAGTTGTGCTACAAGAGAACCTCTTCAAAATCCAGAAACTCCTGCCTTCTAAGTCAAAGAGTCAATGGAAGCAAGCCTAGACATGCAAGGTTGTATGGCATCACCATTCCCGTCAGATGTCAAGATTGTTGGAGTAGAATATCTTGGAAGAATTATACCAAGATGACTTAGTTGGTCAAGTACAAACATATATTCCAGTTTCACATAAGATATTTTATTTATTATTATTATTATTATTATTATTATTATTTTGTATGATGAACTTCTTGTCCATGATTTTCAAAACATACAGATGTCCTATTTCTTTCTTCTTTGCACTACCCCCTTCACATAGGATCTAATACTATAAGTCCTCTCGAGTTCGACATCCTCGATGATGCAACACTAGCACTCTTCCTTGGGTGTTGGATCTGGATCTTGGTCGAGATGGATATGATATAGTTGGGGAAGGACCTGCAGAGAAAAAGAGCATCTCTTCGTTGCACATCGAGTATTTCGAGCCGCCACTGCCACACGAGCGGAGAGGAAGTCAAGATCATCAGTATCACCCCCTCGCCACATGAGGGAGATTTCGGAGAGACCGTCAGTTTGGTGATAATTTCGGGCTGAACCCCAGACACCGATTCCAGGGAGGACTCAGAGATCTCGGAGGCCTTCTCTATTGCTTGCTTCGAGATCTCCGGCATAGCCGATTTAAGCTTTGATTGGAGCAGTCCTTTCCGACGGGAACACTAGCGGGTGATAGGGTTGTCTACAATGACGATCACTCGCACCCTTGCAGAGGTTTCAAGACGTCTGATTCAGTAGGAAAGAGGAAGGAGTCAAGAAGGGCGACGCCACCGAGGATATCCACCAAGTGATTGGGATCCAACGCCGGAGGTGGCAGCGGGAGTAGCGTGGCATCAGAAGTGGCATCAGAAGCCCTTGCAAGGAGCTATAGCTCAGCACCGCCGTCACCGTTCATGAAAGCCCGATATGGGCGGTGATGACGAGCATCTAATCGTCAACACCGCACCCGACATTGAAGGTTTTGAGGTTGGGTCGAGCGCAGACGAGATCGGCTGCGTGCTCCTTGTGCATGCGAGTGGTGTCGCTCTGCTGTTACGTCATTATCCTCATGCAGTGGCAGCGCCATTTCCTGGACGACAAGGCGGGCGTGGAGAAGCGTAGCCCTGCGCACGGCAACGGTTTGAGCGACGGAAACCGGAGTACCAACGACAAGAAAGGCACATCGCCAGTGGTGAAGCTCGTTATGATCATGTACGCCGGGATATTGGAAGCCACCCGACAGTTTGATGTAGAAGAACTTGCATAATATAGCTATATGGATCTGTCTCCGGCGTCAGCAGTGGCTTGGCGGAGCAAGGGCTTCAGCGGCGGTTTGGGTGGTGACCGGCCAGAGTTTTCAGTGGCCCAACAGCCAGAAGCAACGATGGTCGGATTTGGCTTGGCATCAAAGGACATCAACGACACTTCGTCGGCAACGGTATCTCATAGCGGCAAACCCCAGCCTGTCTCCTTCGGCAAAGCCATTAACTAGAGACGGGATCAAGTCCGCTTGTCCGACTGAGATCAAATGATGGAGACTGTTTTTCTTTCTCCAGCAGATGTGGAGGCTTGACGCGGCGAGGCGACGACGTCCAAGCTGAAGTTTGGTGGCGATGGGTTGGCGGTGATGAGGAAAACGAGTGTCCCCCCCTCCCCCCCTTATTGACCAAAACCGAGACCCTTCTGCGTAATCACAGGGATGCCGGATCAAAACAAAATTGGAATTTTTCTTTAAATTTTAAATTACCATCTCATTTGATCTTATCCCATTATAACCAGATCATGACAATGGTGTGATAATATCTTCTTGCCCTTTTTTTTATATTTTTTATTTTAAATTTTGAATTAACCTCAAGGATGGAGATAAACCAAGGGATAAAGATCAAATTTTAATTTAATTTAATTCATTTTTTATCTGTCTAGGGATTTGAATTGTCTTGGGATTTGTATTTTTCGAGTTGCCTCGAGCTATGACCGGATATGTATATTTTTTTATTAAAATATCTTGATTCATGATATATTTCATTTAAATTTCAAACCATAATTTGTATGGAATATTTCATAATGGCCCTTGAGACATTATATATATATATATATATATATATATATTGATATCAACAGTCACCCCCTTCGAAACGTGCAAACCATTGGCAACCAGGCTCTTCAGCACCGCAAGAAGGGTCCAAAGCATTCTCGATCTCCTACAATAATAGGCCCCCCGAGTCAAGTGGCTCAGAAGAAACACTTACAGGGGAAACGTTGCCCGCCGCGCAGATCCCCTTCCTACACTCACTAAGAGGAACGTGATCTCTCCTCCCTCCTGGGAGGAGCTACGTCGGCCCCCTCCCCCTCTTCAGGGACCATAACAAGCGAGACTGATTTCTTCACAGCAACAGACTTCTTATTCCGCTTCAGAATCTTCCGCGGAGGAGCACCCGCCTTGACATCCCTCCTCTCCTCCTTCCACAGAGGCTCCTCAGATTGCCCCCCTGCTACCTCGAGGGTCTTCTCCTTATCAGCAGAAGCTCCCTCTCTCGTCTTCAGAGGCTTGGGAGGTTGACCATCCAGCACCGAGGCCTTCCTTTTCTTTTTCTCGAGCTTCGTTGTTCTCAGCTTGGCCTCATTGGCTCGCACCCCGGCCAAGAGGATACTGGTGCAAACTTCACCTCGATCGGGTTTCCTATCAAGAGATAAAGAGAAAACACTTCAGGAAACAGAGAAATATTGGAACATTGGAGAAAAGAACAAAGATGAAACAAGACCCTACCCAGGGCCGGATAAATGTCGCAGGCTTGCAGGATCTCAATGATCAGGTACCTGTCAACAGGAATATCGAACCACTCCTTAAGCCTATGAAACTCAGAATCCTCCTTCGGCGTAAGATCCTTCCATTCCAAGGGAAGAAGCTTTGGAGAGCCCCATTGAGTCCGAACCCCCAACCCCTCAGTACTAGAAACGAAGAAAAACTTCAACTTCCATTCTTTTATCGACGAAGGGACAGGACCGAGGAACCTCCTATTCACCCGAGCCCCAAAATAAAACCAATCGGTGTTTCTCTCTTTGCTCAAATCAAAGAAAAGCTTGAATCGGGAAATAGAGGGCTCGATTTTATGATAAGAACACATAGTTACGAAGCCACATAAGCACCTTCAGGAGTTCGGAGCTAATTGGGACGGACAAACCTCAAACTCCCTAAAGATGTCTAAGAAAAGCTTCGGAAAAGGTAACCTAAGTCCAAATGAGAAGGGGCCATAGTAAATCATGATTTACGCCATCCTCGGATGTGGTGAACTCACGCCTTCTGAAAGGTGCTGGAACTCTATACTTTAAGGAAGACACAACCCCAGTGATCTTATACGCTAAAGCTATTTTATGAATTGCTTTCGAAGAAAGGAGGTTGGGGTAAGAAGAAGAGCAAGCGTCTGGTTTTTTAACCACATCCGTAATGGTCTCAAGAGTTAAAACAGGAGGATCAACAGGCGGAGAAACAGGAGAAGGAGTAGAGGAAGAAAATGGCTCACCTGAAGCCATGAGTGATGTCCGGATGAACACTAGAAAGCCTCTGCGCATACAATCCACCAGGAGCCGCAGTGGGAAAGATGAGCGCAATTATTTGAGAGGGAAAGCCTTTTCGAAAAATGGAATGACGGGAAAATGTATAACAAATACTATTTTCTCCCAACGGCTCAGATCTCTCCCCCAACCGGCGCGTAATCGGAACCGGACGCGTGGACAAACAATGAACGGTTCGGATTGAAGCATAGATGGTAACTACGCTGGATCCGCGCCACGTAAGGTGGTAATGGAACAG
Source organism: Dioscorea zingiberensis (assembly GCA_026586065.1). Taxonomy (NCBI): domain Eukaryota; kingdom Viridiplantae; phylum Streptophyta; class Magnoliopsida; order Dioscoreales; family Dioscoreaceae; genus Dioscorea; species Dioscorea zingiberensis. The sequence continues at coordinate 65,449,590 of CM048819.1, read as the reverse complement.
GTGCAATCATTATTCCTACCAGCGCCTGCGAAAAAGAAGCCTTGAGGAACTGAAAAGTATGACGCATTTAATGTGCCTCGATCAACGATTAGACTCCTCACCTGCTCGCTTGGAACCTTGCCCAATCCCTAACCGAACCACCTGCAACTCCTCCACGCCACTAATCCGAACTACTCTTTGGAAAATCTTGTGACAATCACAAGCCACCGCTTGTATGCTTAGCTCATGCAAGCATACCAGAGGGGGGATTGATGATAAGGGTGAAATCAAGGAAGACACGTGGAATCATCATGACCTGACATGTGGAAGACTTCACGCCATCAGCCTTCATCAAAGTAACCCTCGCCTCAGGTTCGTACCCCCTCGGGTTACCAAAGCGAGCTCGGTCCCACCCCCTCCTAGACAGAATTCCGAAGAGCCTTCCGAAGAGCCTTCCAAAGAGCCTCTTGAGCGAATCCCGAACAACCTCCCAGGAGAAAAGAGTTTCCCAAATGGTCTTCCAAGCAAAACTCCCGAAGAGATTTCCTAGCAAGCCTTCCGAACAAGACTCCTCTTATCTTTTTGCCTAGGAGCTCCAAACCCTCTAGAAGGCTCCGTGAGCGAACTGAAGAACCGAAGATGTCATGACCAAGGCCTATAAATAGCCCAGGCCTAACACTTGTAAAGACGATTGAGTTCTTTGTACTCTCTCTCTCTCTTTCTCTCCCCCCTTGTAAAGATTTGCTCATAGTGGAATTTCTCCTCCAAGCTTGGAGACCCGTGGTTTTTCCCCAATTTAAAGGGTTTTCCACGTTAAAACCCTGGTGCTTGTTTTCTCGATTCTCTCTTTCTTGACTTTCTTGAATCTTTTCCCCAAAAAACCCCTACAAATTTAAGTGTTGGCTTGATTTTTGGGATCTTTCCGAAAATTGCGTTAACATATATATATATAAATTAATTCCAATACAAATTCAAATCCCAAAATGCTTATTCCACTTCATAGAAAATTCTTCCAACCAGAGAATAAAATTTTATAAAAGTGGAATAAGATATCAGAGGTCAGAGAGCTTTTTCAAAATTCTTGCTTTAATCATGCCCTAATACTATTCTCAACAAAACCCATTATAATATAGTTTGTTTTTTATCCCATTTAAAAGACCACATGAATATGATAACAAATAAGTTTTAAGGTGTCATTTGGTTAGATGTAGTTTCAAATCCAGTGGATTTTGAGTTACACTGTAGTTGTAAATCCTTGTATTTGAAAATATAGGAGAGTCAAATCCAGTGTTTGGTTAGAGGGATATGTAAATCTGATTTGGAAAATATGTTCTTGGTTTGATGTATTCAGAGTGTTGAATTATTGAATCTTTGTATATAGTTACTCATGGTGAGGTTACCCTCACCCTAGGCTATTAATAGATTTTATTAATAAATAAATCTTTTTAGACTTTTTAAAATTTATACTTTGGTTTATGAGAAATAAATAAATAAATAAAATAAAAGCAATGAGGAGGTAGTGACATGCTTATACAGGCGCATTGAGAGGGATTTAGAAGCCCGTAATTTTTTTTTTTCTGATTTGGGCAAGAAGCGATCCTCAAAGGATCGGTTTTATCAAATTGGTGTGCAACGATGCAAAATCGAGCTCGACACACCTTATGCACCCTAAGGGAATATGTCGAGCTCGATCTCCAGTTTGTCCCGAAAGAATCTACATCTACATCAACGGGGATTCAAACTTGAGTCTCATTCATCTACACAAAGGACCAATACTGTTAGGCCAAGAGGCCTTTGGTGAAGCCCGTAAATTTTTAATTTACCAAATTGAATCATGTATTTGTAAATTACTTGAAATTTAAACCCCTCATAAAATTTATTGTCAATCAACCATCAGTGAATTTAACTCAAAAACTTCAGACTAATGAAGATAAATACTACACTTTCCTCCAATAACCAATGTGGGATTTTGTTTGACATCCAACAATCGCCTAAGTGTTAAGTTATCTTTACATACCACGCCACATTGTGCTTGTTATAGCATCCCACAAGTCTCAAACATTATATTTTACTAATAAGTTAATTAGTTGAAGATTTCTTTTAATATATAGTTTTCACTTATGGATGCCACGTGGGTTATTGCGAGACTTAAATTACAGCTAATTTGAAAATACATGGTTTAATTGAAATACAAAAATTAAAAGGTCTCATTAATATCACAATAAATGAGCATTATAAATAAACCACAAAATAAATGCAATGAGTAAAGAAAGATAAAATGAAATAAAAGCACAAATTTTAGTTATAAATATGAAATAGTATACAGTCTCATAGTCGAGAATCAAAGCCAAGATTTGGTGATTTTTTGTCATGGACCCAAAGAAAAGTTTAGTATGTTTTATAGTGATGATTGTCATTTTATCCCCCAGTAAGTATCATGTTAGGATATGCCTTTTCCGATCATGTTTTAAGTAATCTTTTGCATCTAAAATCTTTAAAAGTGAATAGAATTGATAATTTTTTAATAATTTTTTATTTTAAGGTGTTGAACATATTTATTAAAATTAGCAACCTCGAACCAACGGCCATAAAAGTCTATTGGTATCAGGATCTTTTGTTAAGTAATGGGTAGTAATTTATACACGTCCATTGACATCCTTCGAAGGGTGCTCGTTGCCTTAATAAAAAATAATAATAATAATTAGCAACCTTGCTTTTTTATTTCATTGTACTCATCTCTTGATAAACTTAATTTAACTTTTTAGATTTCTTTTTATGGACAGGAGAGCTGTTTTTTGTTGAAGCAAACGTTTGTAATGTCATGAGCAAATCCTACAGTGGATTTTGTTTTTCTAATCGCAAATGCAAACGAGCATGCAATGACGAGGGTTATGTATATTCCAAGTGTGTGACAAAGACTCATCCATTTGGACGTTTTTGTAGGTGTATGTATGTTTGTTCAAACTCCAAAATAGATTAATGTCCCGGGGTTGTTATAAACCCTATAATGGGTTGAATTAGATAATAAAATGGGTTTTAAAATAATTTATTGCATATATTATATATGTTGAATAATTACTTGATGCAAAAAAAGTAAAATAAATATTTTAAAAATTAAATTATTATTTAAGTTAATTGAAACTGGAGATGCTTGTACTGGCAATCACTTCAATTGTATAGATGGAACGAAATAGGAGATGCTTCTAAGACAAATAACTTATTTTCAAGAAACTCATCCGTGTCATCGATTACCTCATACTATCATGAATGGATGCAGTGCACAACTCAAAGAGGCCAAAACTATTGTCTTTCAAACAAATAGCAAAACGAAGTTTGGTACTCACACAAGAAGTTGATGAAGAGCAGCAACGACTACCAAATGCAAACTTTGAGGAAAAAAAGCCATGACTTCACAACGCCCCTAAGGAGCTCGTGGAGGGCAAAGATAGCATACACCTACATATTGCATTACATCAGAATAATGCTCACATCAATATGATATTATACAAATCTGTAATATCTTAAGCACTATTATTGAATCTGATTTATTCATTTTTTTTAAAAAAATGAAAGATGGATATTATTTTTATAATTTTTCTATGCCCTTTTTTATTAGAAAAATAAAAAATATATTTTTTTTTTAAGATAACATAAAATACATCACTAAAGGTGTCGAAGTATGAAATTTTCGAAGCAGGCCTCGCATGAGTCATGACACGGTTTATGCCTTGCCGGGTCTGGCCACTAAATTTAAATTTTTTTAAAAATTCTAAATATCATAAAAATATAATAAAAAAAACTCAGAAAACACCCGAAGATCCAAAAAAAAAAAATCTTAAAATACTCTGAAAATTCCAAAAAATCTAAAATATAATAAATCACAAACTTTCTCAAGATTAAAATATAGTTGTTATAAGGTATTTATTTTTTATTTGTAGGGTTTAAAAAAATTGAAAAAAATGGCTGCCTGACTAGCTCGGTTACTAAGTGGATCATGTCTAGGTATAATCCGGTTGACACTACTGACTTCATTTGCCCAGACGCGGTAGATGCCGAAGCTCCTTTGTCTCAATCACAAGCTCGCCTTAAAGACCGCCTTGAGAATCACCTTGAGGAGCTCGCCGAAGCTCCTCAAATCACGATTGTCATTTGTGAAGGGAAGTGACACTTCTATGGGGCCAAGGTGCGTGAAGTGGGTTGCAATGAGCTTTTATAAACCCCCCACTTTATCTATTTCGGTATTTTAAAAGTTAAAATGAGATTAGTATAAAATGATTGAAGTCTCGGATGTGGAGGTAGTCAGCTCACTTCCCCACTTTCCCACCACTTTTAGTATAAATGAATGCCCCTTTAGGGGTCGTTCTTTTAGGGTAAGTGAGTGGCGGAAGTAGGGAAGTGACCCACTTCCACCACTACATGTGTTCTCTTTTGCCAAAAATTAACTAGATCAATTTCAATCTATTTTGAACTGAAGTGGGCGGAGTGACCTTGATATAAAAGGTCACTTCAACCCAACTTAATCTCAATCCGAATTGACTTTTCGTTGACCGAAGTGGGTGTTCTCACTCGTGAAGTGGGCATTCTCTCTCACGTTGTCCTAGCCGTTTGCCCTTCCTCGACCGACGACCTAACACCATCTTCAAGGATTCTCGTCTCTCTGGTAACCTTCACATCTGGTGAGAGCCACCGCCGAAGTGGAACCATTTGCACCAAAAAAAAAAAATACCCAACCAATTTTTCCTATTTTGGGCTTTTTGCAGGTGTACCCCTGAATAATTTTGAAATTGCGTATTTACCCCTGAATAAAACATAATTGCATACATACCCCTGAATAATAGGTATAATTGCGTATATACCCCTGGGGTTAAAATCAAATGAAAAACCATAAGTTAACAAACGGTAGACATGCAAAATGACCATCATACCCTTTACATATATACCCCTAAAAAATTTGTTTGACTATAAATTTAAAAATACCCCTTTAAAAATCTAAAATTTAAAATAGTTAAAAAATATATAAAGAGGGGTATTTTGGACATTTTTCAACACTTAACCTAAGTTGTAACCATGGTTAAGATTACTTGGTTAACTTCTGTCACCAGATCCTAACAGTAGAGGTATATCCGCAATTCAAAATGTTTTTCAGGGGTATACAAGTAATTATGATTTTTTCGGGGTAAATATGTAATTATGAAACTTTTGAGGGGTATATAACCAATTTTTTTTATTTTCAACAGTCACCACTTTTACTCAAAAGAGCACCATGGGTCTAATTTTATGGTCACTTTGATCATTTCGAGAAACTGATACTTCGAGTCCACTTTCTCGAAGTGTTTCTTTCGGCCAAGTGAACACCCCTTAGTGGAAGAATTTATATTGATACTTAGCTTGGGAGATTACTTTTTCAGTAAAGTTCCAGGCCTAACATTGTTTTCAGCATAAATTAATGACAGGTAATGGAATTCAGTGTGAGGTTCCCTATGATCATCTTGTTTGATCCCCCATTCACCAAAAGAAACAAACACTATTACAATCCTCTTAGGTTTTTAAAAAGAAATTATTAATAAAAGTATTTGTCCCACAGCATCCAATTAAAAAAAAATCACTCACAGATGCCATGTGGGTTATTGAGAGATTTAAATTACAGCTAATTTGAAAATAGGCAAAATACATGGTTTAATTGAAAAAATACAAAAATTAAAAGATGTCATTAATATCACAATAAATGAGCATTAAAAATAAGACACGAAATAAATGCAATCAGTAAAGAAAGCAAAAATGAAATAAAAGCACAAATTTTAGTTATAAATATGAAATAGTATACAGTCTCATATTCCAGAATCAAGATCTTGTGATTTTTTAGTCATGGATGTGAGGAAAAGTTTACTATGTTTTATGGTGATTATGATAGTCATTTTGACCCCCGGTAAGTATCATGTTAAGATATACTTGTTCTTACTATTTTCATTTTAAAAATTATTTTGCATCTAAAGTCTTTATTTTAAGATGCTCCATCAAAACATTTATCTGAAATTATCATCACAACTTTTAACCATAGGATTGATATTTTATTTTCATTTTTTTATTTTTTAATTTCCTTTGACTCGTCTCTCGATGAACTTAATTTAACTTTTTAGATTTGTTTTATTTTATTTGATATTTATTTGATTAATTAAAATGAACAGGAGAGGTGTTTTTTGTTGAAGCAAAACTTTGTGATAAGATGAGCAGATCCTACACTGGAGTTTGTATTGCTAATAGCAAATGCAAAAAAGCATGCGAAGTGGAGGGTTATGTATATGGGAAGTGTGTGACAAGGGCTCATCCATTGGGACGTTTTTGTAGGTGCATGTATAATTGTCCAAACTCCAAAAAAGATTAATGTCTTGGGTTTGTAATAAGCCCTATAATGGGTTGAATTAGATAATAAAATGGTTTTCTTTTTAAAAAAAATTATTGCATATATTATATCTGTTGAATATTAACTTGATGCAAACAAAACAAAAAAATATATATATATAAATATTTCAAAAAATGAATTATTAAATTAATTGAAAAGTGAAGGATGGATACTTTTTTGTATATTAAAAGAAAAGATTCCATATATTTTTATAATCCCCTTTTTTATTAGAAAAATAAATAATAAATAAATAATTTTTTTTAAGATAGTATCAAATACATCAACTAAAGGTGTCAAACAGATCATGAAATTTTGGAGACCGGCCTAGCACGAGACATGACACAACTTATGTCTTGACGAGCCTAGCCATTAAATTTAGATTTTTTTTTTAAAAAAAAATATCTTAAAAATTTAATAAAAAAATCCTAAAATACTCTAAAAATTCCAAAAAATCTAAAACATTCCCAACTCCCAAAATATCCCAGAAAATTTTCAAAAAAAAAAAAAAAAATCACAAGATTAAAATATAGTTATGGAATTCATGTTATGGAATTACTACTTTTCATGAAATGCTTCAAGCTTTCAAATATGACTTGTTGATTTATTTCGGAGTTTGAAATTATGTTTATGAAAAGCATGTGAAAACATATACACATTTTAGAAATTGAAATGATCGACATATTAGTGCATTGCACCATACTCACATACATGCCTGCGCCAGAGGTGGGTCTACGATAGGGTCAGAAAGTACGATACTAGGTAGGGAAGGGGTGGTTTTATATAATTCTGTTTTTACTAGTCCAACTATCTGTTTTTCAAACCCTCCTGATTTCAAGAAAACAAAACCCCCTTTTCGTACCCGCAGGGTGCCTAGTATACGTATATACTCTTATAGCTCACGGTCGTTGAGTTGATACGACCGGAGAGATATTGAGTGTTGGGATTAGTCCTCTCTGGTTTCGCTGTATGGAAGTAGAGGTGTAGATGACACTAATATGATAGATGACGAGGACTTGATTCCATAGCTTGTCACCTCCACGGTTGTTGATACGGTCCAACTGGGAAGGCTACTGGCTTGATATGGTCAGCCAGGACATATGTGGAATCCATCTCCCACAAACGAGGATTTGTTTCCATAGCTTGTCACCTCCACGGTTGTTGATACGGTCCAACAGGGAAGGTTACTGGTTTGATACGGTCAGCCAAGACATATGTGGAATTCATCTCCCATTCTGATGATAAAAGATTAAAGAAATGCTTATGAGCATATCATTTGATTTAATTGAATATTTCCATGATTCATATTATGATCAGCATGCTGTTTTTCATGTTTTAAATATTGTTCAGTCTTTGTATTTCACATTTCGATATTTTATTATCTACAATTGAAGGCATACAGGTATGTTAAACCTGACAATAGTATTAGTACCTCACTGAGCTCCCCGTAGCTCTCACCCCCGCTGTTAAATGATCTTTTTGCGGTAATAAGCGTAGTCGTGGCTCTGTTTAGAGTGGAAGATAAGGTCTGGATTTCCTTAGTTGGCTCTGACCACCTGGCCCACGTTGTGTATTTCATTTCATGTTTTCTGATTTGAGGAGTATTGTTAACTCGTGTCTAGACTTGTGTTGTATGTTAAGACATTATGGTTTGTATCAGTATTGTATCTGACTTTATGATTTCCTATATTAGCGTTGATTATGAGTAAATGTTTATTTTATACAGCCTTAGGCCGGGGTTCATTCCCTGGTCTGGCTGGTGTGACACCTGGGTCCGGAAAAGGATAAGAGTGTTACATGGACCCCCACCCGTGACCACTGAGAGCTGATTTTGAAGATGAGAACCCACCAACCCAAGCATGAGCAAGGGGCCTTTGGAACAGCTCGGAGTTGGCCCGACCCTCGAGTTTGTTCCTACTATGTATTGATCTATTCTTCCTGATACTTGGAATCTAAGCAAGCATATCAGCAATGTACTTAATCCACAACTTCAAATTAAATGAAAGTGGCTTATTCACATTTTCACACACAGAAAAAAAAAAAACTTTGACCACAGAAATTAAGTTGCCTCCTTATGTACTTCATCAATGTTTGGGAAATATGGCCTACGTTTTGCTTCGACTTCTCACATTAAAATCCTCGGAGTTTTTAAAAAGAAATTATTAATAAAAGTATTAGTCCCACAGTATCCAATTAAAAAAAATCACTCACACATGCCATGTGGGTTATTGTGAGACTTAAATTACAGCTAATTTGAAAAAAAAAACATGGTTTAATGAAAAAGTACAAAAATCAAAAGATCTCATTAATATCACAATAAATGAGCATTAAAAATAAAACATGAAATAAATGCAATCAATAAAGAAAGCTAAAATGAAATAAAAGCACAAATTTTAGACATAAATACGATATGGTATACAATCCGGCCCATTAGTGAAGAACCAAGGTCTTGTGATTTTGTCATGGACGCAAAGAAACGTTTACTATGTTTTATCGTGATCATGATAGCCATTTGGACCCCCGGTAAGTACCATGTTAGTATATGCTTGTTCTGATCATTTTCATTTTAAGAATTATTTTGCATCTGAAGTCTTTATTTTAAGGTGCTCGATCAAAACATTTATCTGAAATTAGCGTCACAACCTTTAACCATAGGATTGATATTTTATTCTCATTTTTTAAAATTTCATTTTACTCGTCTCTCGATAAATTTAATTTAAATTTTTAGATTTGTTTTATTTTAATTAATATATATTTGATTAATTAAAATGAACAGGGGAGGTGTTTTTTGTTGAAGCAAAACTTTGTGATATGATGAGCAGAACCTACACCGGAGTTTGTGCTGCTGATAGCATATGCAAAAATGCATGCGAAGTGGAGGGTTTTGTAGATGGGAAGTGTGTGACAACAAATCATCCATTGGGACGTTTTTGTTGGTGTATGTATGTTTGTCCAAACTCCAAAAAATGATTAATGTCTTGGGGTTGTAATAAGCCCTATGATGGGTTGGATTTGATAATAAAATGGTTTTCTTTTTTAAAAAATTATTGCATATATTATATCTGTTGAATATTAACTTGATGCAAAATAATAATAATAATAATAAAAGAGTTAAAATAAATATTTCAAAAAATGAATTATTATTTACATTAATTGAAAAGTGAAGGATGGATATATTTTTGTCTATTGAAAGAAAAAGATTCCATATATTTTTCCAAGCCCCTTTTTTATTAGAAAAAATAAATAATAGATAAATTTTTTTAAGATAGTATCAAATACATCAGCTAAAGTTGTCAAACAGATTCCGAAATTTTGGAGGCCGGCCTGGCACGAGCATGACACAGCTTATGTCTTGCCGAGCCTGGCCATTAAATTTAGATTTTTTTTTTTAAAAAAAAATATCTTAAAAAATTTAAAATAGAAAATAAAAAATCTCAAAAAATACCCAAAGGTTAAAAAAAACCCCTAAAATACTCTAAAAATTACAAAAAAAATCTAAAACATTCCCAACTCCAAAAAAAAATCCAAGAAAATTTTCAAAAAAAAAAAACCAACATTAAAATGAAAAAAACTAGTAGCTCGATTATTATGTGGGTCTTGTCTTGATATGACTGGGTTGACACCACTAACTTCATTTGCCCCGACGAGGTAGATACCGAACTACTCACTTCGGTGTTTTAAAAGTTAAAATTAAGTTAATTTAAAATGATTGAAGACCTGGAGGCTGGAAGTGGGGGAAATATTACTTCCCCAAAAACATGGATGACAGAAACAAAGAAAGCTCACTTCTCTGCGTTCTCAACACTTGTTCAACTTTGACCACAAAAATTAAGTTGCCTCCTTAAGGACTTCATCAATGTTTGGGAAATATGGTTCACGTTTTGCTTCGACATCTCAAATTAATCCTCGGAGTTTTTTTTAAAAAATTATTAATAAAAATATTAGTCCCACAACATCCAATTAGAAAAGATTCACTTACGGATGTGGTGTGGGTTATTGTTTTACTTAATTTACAGCTAATTTGGAAATACATGATCTAATTGAAAAAAATACAAAAATTAAATGATTTCATTAATATGACAATAAATGAGCATTAAAAATAAGACACAAAATAAATGCAATGAGTAAAGAAAGCTAACATACAATAGAAACACAACTTTTAGTTATAAATATGCAATAGTATACAGTCTCATAGTCGAGAACCAAGATCTTGTTGTTTATAGTCATGGACGCAAAGAAAAGTTTATTATGTTTTATGATAATGATCGTCATTTTATCCTATGGTAAGTATCATATTAGGATATGCTTGTTCTAACCATTTTCATTTTTAACATTCGTATTTGCAGTAGTGAATAGTTACCAACTTTCTTTATAAAAGTTGGTTAAAAAGTGAATAAAATTGACATTTTTTATAGCTTTTATTTTAAAGTACTCAAAACAATTAACTGAAATTAGAGTCACAACTTTTAACCATAGAATTGATATTAATTTCATCCTCATTTTTTATTTTGATTCATTGGTTCATTGCTTGGGAAAAAGTAAATTTTCTATGAAAAATTGATATAATTAAACAACAAATATACGTTTTCCACGAAAAAAAATCATTTTCCACCAGAAAATAAGGGCAATCAAATAGTAAAATAAGAATTTTCCATAAAAATATTAGATTTTCTAGCAAGTTTATAATGCAATCAAATGATCCCAATATTGATATCCACGAAAAAAATTTACTCAGAAAATTATTCCATGAAAATATTTTCTTTTTTACACATTTTTCATATTACAATTAAACGCATCCTAAAACATTCCCAACTCCCAATAAAATTCCAGAAAACTTTTAAAAAAAATCCTAAATTTTCTCAAGATTAAAATATAGTCGTTTTATAGTTGTTGTAAGGTTTTTTATTTTATTTTATTTGTAGGGTTTTAAAAAATTAAAATGAAAAAAAACTGGCATCCCGACTAGCCCAGTTACTATGTGGGTCATGTCTAGGTATGGTCTGATTGACATTGTTGACTTCATTTCCCATATGAGGTAGATGCTGAAGCTCCTCTCTCTCAATCACGAGCTCTCCTTGGGGAATGCCTTGAGGATCGCCTTGAGGAGGTTTTTAAAAAGAAATTATTAATAACAATATTAGCCCCATAGTATCCAATTAATATAAAAAAAAATTTAAAAAAAAAACACTCACAGATGTCATGTGGGTTATTGTGAGACTTAAATTACAGCTAATTTGAAAATACATGGTTTAATTAAAAAAAAATACAAAAAATAAATGATCTTATTAATATGACAATAATATTGAAATACAGGAAACCAAACAACCCCTAAATGAGCAATAAATGAGCATTAAAATTAAGACACGAAATAAATGCAATGAGTAAAAAAAATAAGACACGAAATAAATGCAATGAGTAAAGAAAGGTAAAATGAATTAAAAGCATAAATTTTAGTTATAAATATGAAATAGTAAACAGTCTCCTAGATGAGAAACCAAGATCTTGTGATTTTTAATCATGGACGCAAGGAAAAGTTTACTATGTTTTATGATGATCATGATAGTCGTTTTAGCTCCCGGTAAGTATCATCTTGTTCTGACCATTTTCATTGTAAGAATTCTTTTGCATTTGAAGTCTTTATTTTCTCGATGAACTTAATATAAGTTTTTAGATTTGTTTGATTTTATTTAATATCTATTTGATTAATTAAAATGAACAGGAGAGGGGTTTTTTGCTGAAGCAAGAAAACTTTGTGATGTGATGAGCAAATCCTACACTACAGTTTGTATTGTTGATGGCATATGCAAAAAGGCATGCGAAGTGAATGGTTATATATATGGGAAGTGTCTGACAACGGCTCATCCAGTGGGACGTTTTTGTAGGTGTTTTTATTTTTGTCCAAACTCAAAAAAGATTAATGTCTTGGGGTTGTAATAAACCCTATAATGGGTTGAATTAGATAATAAAATGGTTTTTTTTTTAAAAAATTATTGCATATATTATATCTGTTGAATATTAACTTGATGCAAACAAAAAAAATAAGTAAAATAAATATTTAAAAAAATGAATTATTATTTAAGTTAGTTGAAAAGTGAAGGATGGGTATTGTTTTGTATATATTTCTTTTTAAAAAGATTCCATATATTTTTCCATGCCCCTTTTTGATTAGAAAAATAAAAAATAAATATTATTTTTTTAAGATAACATCAAATACATCAGTTAGGGGGCGTTTAGTTGATGGAACGAGAATGAGAGGGAATAAAAAACGCATGAGAATGAAAACTAATGTTTGGTTGGAAGGTATTACTGAAAAAATTGCCAATCGTACAAGTGGCATGATCCGGAGGATTTCAACCCTACATCTTCAGTCTGGCTAGAAGACTCGCACGTTAGAGGATTTGCAGCACACATCTACAAATGGATGCGCCGCGTGGCAGTGGATCTCCCGCGATCGTATGACAGATGAGCGTGTGAGTAATCGAGGATGCTCCCCACTACCCGTTTGTAGGGGGGACGCATGCCTACTGGAATGTCAAAGGCGACAATCCTTTTACCAATGACCAGGGGGTGATCTGTCAGATATAAGATGTCTGAAGTCCTAGAAGTGGGTGCAGTAACTCCTCATTTTAAGATAAATGAATAACAGAAATGGGGGAAATCAGCTCACCCTTATAAAATAATTTATGATATGTAGGTTCGGAGATTTATTGTTTTAGTAATGTTTCAGTCTGAACATTGTTTTCAGGGGAGATTAATGACAAGTAATGGAATTCAGTGTGAGGTTCCTTATGAGGTCCCCCATTCATCTAAGAAACAAACCAAAGAAATTAAGTTGCCTCCTTACCGAATTCATCAATGTTTGGGTTGCTTCAACTTCTCACAATCTTTGGACAAAGGCCTCATAGCCTAGCGTCAAAACGGTCGCGCTCCTCGACACCCACCCGGGTTCGAGGATGCGCTGAGGGCCATTTCGTGGAGGCTTAATGCGCGCCTAGGTTGGAAACCCAGTCTACGGATGGGCAATTCCTCGTGGTTGTCAGGATTCGATCCCGCGACGTGTGCACGCCCGTGGGTAACACCTTAGCCGGTGGTCGCTGACCACTTGGCTCTTATGTCCCAAAAAAAAAACTTCTCACAATCTTTGGATGCTTTCAAAGAGAAATTATTAATAAAAGTACCCATATATTTTTCCATGCACATTTTTTTTTATTAGAAACATATATATTTAATTATTAGTTTCTGTTGTTTCCTTTTTGCCTTGGGGTCCTTGAGAGCAGATGTGTAGCGGTTTAGTGTAATAATATTTTAGGATATATTAGTGTGAGGTCCGCCGCACTTGCAGCTGACCCGTTATGTGAGACAACATATCAGACTTGGACCCGGACTGCCTGAGACCTGGCCTGATAGTGCACTCACATAAAGGGCCGGTCGTAAGAACGGTCGGCCTCACTCTAATATGACTCATATAGGGATATGCTTTTTATATATATAAAAAATAACATCAAATACATCACCTAAAATCGTCAAGCTGTGAAATTTTGGAGGTCGACCTGGTATGAGGCATGACACGGGCCACGACTTATGCTTTGCCGGGCTTGGCCACTAAATTTATATTTTTTAAAAATTCAAAATATCTTTAAAATATAAAAATAAAAAAATCTCAGAAAATACCCAAAGATTCCCAAAAACATTCATTAAATACTCTTAAAAATCCAAAAAATCTAAGGGTGCATTTGAATGTTTTTTTCCATGGAAAATTTTTTCATAACAAAAAGATTATTTATTATCCAAAATTTCCATGGAAATATTTTTCAAAAAAATATGTTACATAAATTAATTCCTCCACCCAACGCAAGAAAATTTATCTATAGAAAATTGAAGGGTTATACAAAAAAGGATAAACCCCAGTTTTGGTTATTGTACTTTGACCCAATATTCATTTCCATCCCTGTACTTTTAAAATTTTCAATACGGTCCTTGTACTTTGGGTTTTTATTCAAATACATCCATAGTGCTGAGGTGGTAGCACATGTGACTAGTATTTCTGACATGGCGGCTTATATAACAAAGTTAGAATGATGTGGCATGTGACATGGCATGTCACTTGGAATAAAAAATTAACTGTATTCAGTTCGTATGCCACATGTGCTGTCATGTCAGCACCAGGGACGTATTTGAACAAAAACCCAAAGTATAGGACCATATCGAAGATTTTTAAAGTATAAGGATAAAAATGAACATTGGATTAAAGTACAAGGACCAAAAATGGTTTTAATCCTAAAAAAAAAATAAAATAAGGATTGGTCTTGTTTTTTGAATTTCAAATAGAAGTTGTCAGATATACACAAACTTTTATGTCATCATTTTGAATTTTTTATCCTTTAAAATTGATTATGTTGTGATCCATTGGTTCATTGCTTAGGTTAAAAGTAAATTTTTCATGAAAAATTGATACAATCATACAACAAATATACGTTTTTCCATGGAGAAAGATCATTTTCCACCAGAAAATAAGGGCAATTAAATAGTAAAATAAGAATTTTCCATAAAAATGTTAGATTTTCGAGCAAGTTTATAATGCAATCAAATGATCGCATATTGATTTCCATGAAAAAATTTCCTTATTCCATGGAAATATTTTCTTTTCTACACATTTTTCATATTGCAATTAAACGCACCCTAAAACATTCCCAACTCCCAAAAAAATCCCAAAAAATTTTCAAAAAAATCCTAAATTTTCTCAAGATTAAAATATAGTTGTTTTATAGTTGTTGTAAAGCTTTTATTTTTTTATTTGTAGGGTTAAAAAAATTAAAACGAAAAAATAAACTGGCATCCCGACTAGCTCCGTTACTATGTGGGTCATGTCTAGGTACGGTTGGATTGACATTGTTGACTTCATTTCCCATATGAGGTAGATGCCGAAGCTTCTCTCTCTCAATCGCGAGCTCACCTTGAGGTGGTTTTTAAAAAGAAATTATTAATAATAGTATTAGTCCCATAGTATCCAATTAAAAAAAAAACCACTCACAGATGCCATGTGGGTTATTGTGAGACTTAAATTACAACTAATATGAAAATACAAGGTTTAATTAAAAAAATACAAAAAATAAATGGTCTTATTAATATGACAATAAATGAGTATTAAAAATAAGACACGAAATAAATGCAATGAGTAAAGAAAGGTAAAATGAAATAAAAACACAAATTTTAGTTATAAATATGATATAGTACACAATCTCATAGTCGAGAATCAAGATCTTGTGAATTTTAGTCATGGACGCAAGAAAAAGTTTACTATGCTTTATGGTGATCATGATAGTCATTGTAATCCCCGGTAAGTATCATCTTGTTCTGACCATTTTCATTTTAAGAATTCTTTTGCATTTGAAGTCTTTATTTCTCAATGAACTTAATTTAAGTCTTTAAATTTGTTTGATTTTATTAAATATTTATGTGATTAATTAATTAAAATGAACAGGAGAGGTGCTTTTTGCTGAAGCAAAACTTTGTGATGTCATGAGCAGATCCTACACTACAGTTTGTATTGTCGATGGCATATGCAAAAAGGCATGCGAAGTGGAAGGTTATATATTTGGCAAGTGTGTGACAACGGTTCATCCATTGGGTCGTTTTTGTAGGTGTATGTATATTTGTCCAAACTCCAAAAAAGATTAATATCTTGGGGTTGTAATAAACCCTATAATGGGTTGAATTAGATAATAAAATGTTTTTTTTTAAAAATATTTTATTATTGTAGTGCAGAAGCAAACAGAGAATATGCAATTAGGGAATGAAAAAATGAAAATGTACAAGAACACAAGAATTTAACGTGATTCAGCTTTGAATCAACCCTACATCCACGGAGCAGCAAGAAAACCCTCGTATTTCACAATGATGAGCAACTCACATATACAAAGGGGAAAAAGTTTTATAAAACCCTTTAAGTTATTCCAAAATTGGCCAAAGGACTCACAAATAAGTAAAATAACAAATCAACCCATATAAAATAGTATGGGCCTAAAATGCAAAACGAGTCATCCAACTTAAGCCCCATATCAACAATCTCCACCTTGGCGAGATTTGCAAGCCATACCACAAACCATCTCATCATCAACATCCACCTTAGTATGAAATCTCACACCAAGCGCACAAGTTCCTTGCTGGACCTCCAACAAGTCAAACCATCACAATGTTGACCAAGTTCAAGCAATGATTGAACTTGGCACCAAAAATGACCTTAGTCATCATATCAGTATGATTATCCCTTGTATGAATTTTCTGAAGCAAAATAACCCCACCATTTATAATATCACAAGCAAAATGAAATCGAACATCTATATGTTTAGTCCGAGCATGGTGAACCTGGTTCTTTGCTAAGTGAATAGCACTCTGGCTATCACAAAATACCTTCACCTGTTTTTGGTTAATCACCAAGTCTGCAATCAGTCCATGTATCCAAATGGCCTCCTTCAAAGCTTCTGCTGTAGTCATATACTCTGCTTCTGTTGTAGATAACGCTATAGTAGACTGTAATGTAGACTTCCAACTGACAGGCCCACTAGCCAAAGTAAACAAATCCCCAGTAGTAGATCTCCTCTTGTCTAGATCACCAGCAAAATCGGAATCCACATAGCCAATGAGAAATTTGTCATCATTATCCTGATTTCTCTCAATTTCAGACCAATCTCCATAGTGCCTTTAATGTACCTCAATACCCACTTTGAAGCTTCCCAATGCTTTTTACCTGGATCATGCATATATCTACTCATTATACTAACTGCCTGGGAAATATGAGGTCTTGTACATACCATAGCATACATAAGACAATCCAATCAAACTAGCATAAGGTACATTCTTCATATAATCTCTTTCAACATCAGATTTAGGAGACTGATCAGTACTCAATTTAAAATGAGGAGCTAAAGGAGTACCAACTGGTTTAGTGTGCTCATCCATACCAAACCGTAATACTACCTTTTTCAAGTATTACATCTGACTCAGATACACTGTGCCTTTCACTCTGTCTCTACTAATCTCCATGCCCAGTATCTTCTTGGCCTCTCCTAATTCCTTCATTTCAAATTCTGAGTTCAACTGGTTCTTCAACCTATCAACTTCAACAATATTCCTTGCAGCAATTAACATGTCATCCACATATAACAACAAGTAAATGAAAGTCCCATCCAACAACTTCTTGAAGTAAACACAGGGATCATAAAGACTTCTTGTGAATTTTTGAACTTTCATAAACTGGTCAAATCTCTTGTATCACTGCCTTGGAGACTGTTTCAAACCATATAATGACCTGTTCAACTTGCAAACCAAGTCTTCCTTGCCAACTGTCTTGAAACCTTCTGGTTGTGGCATGTAAATTTCCTCTTCCAAGTCCCCATGCAAAAATGCAGTCTTCACATCAAGTTGTACCAAATTCAAGTCAAACTGAGCAACCAAAGCTAAAAGAATCCGAATAGATGAATGTTTCACCACTGGAGAAAAGACCTCATTGTAGTTAATCATTCTCTCTGTACATAACCTTTGGCCACCAGTCTTTCCTTGAACCTCACACTATCTTCTCCCTAAGTACCTTCCTTCTTTGCATAAACCCATTTGCAACCAATCTCTTTTCTTCCCTTTGGTAGCTTCAAAAATTCCCAAGTGTCGTTCTTCTGAAGAGATTGCATTTCTTCGTCCAGCCTTGTTCCAATCCATATTTTTTGAACTTCTAATAGCTTCTTTATAAGTGGTTGGAATGTCATATTCTAAAACGGGCACCGCATAAGCAACCATGTTAGCAAACCGGCGTGGCTTTCTGATTTCTCTCCTTGTCCTAGTTGCAGTTATACTATTATCCTGTTGTTGTTCAGGTTCATGCTGAGAACCTTCATCAATATGATCTCTAAAATCATCTGTTGGTGTAGGGGCTGCATCCATCTGAGAACTAGCTGCATTATGCTCAAACTCCACCTATTGCACATTCCTACCTTGCACAATTTTCTTACTAGGTTGTAATGCACTTTTGAGAAATCTGTTTTCATCAAATGTAACATCTCTGCTTAATATCAATTTCTTCAACTCTAGGCACCATAACTTGTATCCTTTGACACTACTGCAAAATCCCAAAAATACACATTTTTTTGCTCTCGGATCAAGTTTACTTTCTATGACATGAAAGTAAGTAGTACAACCAAAAATATGCAAAGAATCATAATCAGTAGCAGGTTTTCCAGTCCACACCTCATAAGGTGTTTTACCTTCAAGTGCAACTGATGGTAATCTGTTGATGAGGTGACATGTATATGTCACTGCCTCTGCCCAGAACATCTTGGACAAATCAACATTGGACAACATACACCTTACCTTTTCCAACAAGGTCCTGTTCATCCTCTCTACTACCCCATTCTGTTGTGGATTTCCCCTCACTGTGAAATGTCTCATAATACCTTCATCTTCACAAAATTTATGAAAATAATCAGATTTGTACTCTCCTCCGTTGTCTTACCTCAAGCATTTTATTTTCCTTCCAGTCTGATTCTCAACCATTTTCTTCCAAACCAGAAAAGTGTTGAAAACCTCATCTTTAGTTTTCATTGTGTAGAGTCATCTACAAATGTAACAAACCAATGCTTTCCTCCTAAAGATGCAACCTGTGTTGGCCCCCAAACATCTGTATGCACATAATCAAGAAGTCCTTCAATCTGATGTACTGAGGTTCCAAATTTCACCTTGGTTTGTTTTCCCAATACACAATGCTCACAAAAATCAATTTTGCATGTTTTTGCACCCTTTAATAAGCCTTGCATGACCAACCCTTGTAGAGCCTTCTCACCAGTATGTCCAAGCCTCATATGCCACAACCTAGAAGTATCAGAAACACCTTCTCTTTGCTTGTCAACAATCATAGCAGCTCCACCTACAACTGTTTTTCCTTGTAAAAAATACAAATTCTTCTGTCTGGCTCCTCTCATCACAACCATAGCACCCTTAGACACTTTCAACTCACATGCCTCCATTGTAACTTTGAAACCTCTAGATTCCAAAGCACCCAACAATATCATATTTTTCTTCAAATCTGGTACATACCAGACATTTGTCAGCTCCCTGATAGTTCCATCATGAAGCTTCAAACAGATTAAGCCTACTTCTTTCTTTTCACATGCATGATCATTTCCCATGAGGACTGTTCTATTATCAGATAACTCCAAACTGGTAAAATGATCCTTATTCGGACACATATGGCATGAGCAACTAGAATCCATGATCCAACCATCCGAAATACTGTCAGGAGTGGATACCAAAACAAACTCAGAGTCGTCATCCCCCCGGGCCACATTAGCATTCTCAGTTTTCTTCTCCTTTCCTTTCTCCTTTTGCTTCAATTTTGGACAGTCTTTCTTCCAATGGCCCTTATTATGGCAGAATGAACACTCATCTTTTGCTGGAATTTTTCTACCATTTGCTGAAATTCCTCTCAAAGTTCCTCTAGACTTGGACCGAAACTTGATCTTCTTATCATATTGTCGTTGCTCTATTTTTCCCCTTATTGCCAATGCTTCTGAATTCTCAAACCGGGCATGTTTATCTCTTCTACGAACTCATTATTCATCAAAGCATCAGAAACGAATAAGGCTTTATCTTCATCTTTACCATAAATTAGTGTGCTGGCAAAATGATCAAACGAATTAGGTAATGAAATCAATAACAATAAGGCTTTATCTTCATCTTTAACTTCTTCATCTAGATTTAACAAATCAACAATCAATTTATTGAAAGAGTGAATATGTGATCCATCATCAACGTACCTTCTTTGTATGAAAATCGGAAAACATGCATTTTCAAATACTAACGATTCTGAATGCTCTTCATCATGTATTTATCTTCCAGTTTCTACCACAAATCCTTCGCCATAGTTTCTTTCATCACGAATACTTCACCTCCTTTGCAAGACAGAGACGAATAGCGCCACACGCCAATCTATTCAGCTTCACCAACTCATTCTGTTCCATATCATCTGGTTTATCTTCTAGGGTTACGTCTAGCCCTTGCTGCACAAGGACGTCCATCACTTCACACTGCCACATCCCAAAATTCGTGTTCCCATCGAATTTTTTAATTTCAAATTTTGCATTTGCAACAACCATACGTACCACGCGAGATCCAATTGCTACTTATGTCCCAGATCCGAGGATTCCCTTTCAGAATCAAACCGTGGCTCTAGTACCACTTTGTAGTGCAGAAGCAAACATAGAATATGCAATTAGGGAATGGAAAAATGAAAATGTACAAGAACACAAGAATTTAATGTGGTTCAGCTTCCCTACATCCACGGAGTAGCAAGAAAACCCTCGTATTTCACAATGATGAGCAACTCACATATACAAAGGGGAAAAAGTTTCATAAAACCCCTTAAGTTATTCCAAAATTGGCCAAAGGGCTCACAAATAAGTAAAATAACAAATCAACCCATATAAAATAGTATGGGCCTAAAATGCAAAACGAGTCATCCAACTTAAGCCCCAAATCAACATATATTATATCTGTTGAAAATTAACTTGATGCAAACTAAAAAATAATAAGTAAAATAAATATTTTAAAAAAATGAATTATTATTAATTAAGTTAGTTGAAAAGTGAAGGATGGATATTTTTTTGTATATTTTTTAAAAAAGATTCCATATAATTTTCCATGCCCCTTTTTATTAGAAAAATAAAAATTAATTAATTATTTTTAAGATAACATCAAATACATCAGTTGGCGTTTGGTTGATGGAATGAGAATAGAATGAGAATGAGAGGGAATAAAAAAAATGTATGGGAATGAAAACTAATGTTTAGTTGGAAGGTGTTAGGGGTAAAATCCCGTTCGTACACGTCGCATAATCCGGAGGATTTCAACCCTACATCTTCAGTTTTGCCAGAAGACGTGCATGTTAGAGGATCTGCAGCACCCATCCCCAAATGGACACGTCGCATGGCAGTGGATCTCCTGCAATCGTACGACAAATGATTGCGCAAGTAATCGAGTATGCTCCCCACTACCCGTGATGCGTGCCTGGTGGAATGTCAAAAGTGACAATCCTCATGCCAACGAGGCAACGACTAGGGGATGGTCGGTCAGGTATAAGGGAACCGGGGCAAGGGAGAGAGAGGTGATCGGATCCTTTTTCGACTTCTTTTTCTCCATTCTCCTCCGAGGGGAGAGGAGAACCTCCACCTCCTACCTACAGCTTCCTTTCTCCTCGGGTGACCTATCTTCTCAAGATTTCAAAACAAATTCCCAAAAAAATTCCAGAAAATTTTCAAAACAAATTCCAAAATTTCTCAAGATTAAAATATAGTTATTTTATATAGTTTTTATAAGGTTTTTATTATTTATTTGTAGGGTTTAAAAAATAAAAATAAAAACTGGCAACTCGACCAACCTGATTACTATGCGGGTCATGTCTAGGCACAATCAGGTTAACACCTCTAACTTCATTTGCCCCGATAAGATAGATGTTGGAGCTCATCTTTTTCAATCACGAGTGCACCTTGAAGACCGCTTTGAGGATTGCCTTGAAGCTCGTCTTGAGGATTGTGAGCTCGCCAAAGCTCCTCTCTCTCAAATCACGATTGTCAGTTATGAAGGGAAGTGAGACTTCTATAGGGCATTTTGTTGTTTTAAAAGTTGAAGTAGGGTTAGTATAAAATGACTGAAGTCCCGGAAGTTGGGGAAGTGTTACTTCCTCCACTCTAGGACAAATGAATGATAGAAGGGGGAAAGTAACACTTCCCCAACTTCCGGGACTTCTATCATTTTATACTAACCCTAATTCAACTTTTGAAACAACGAAATGGATGAAATAGGGACTCACTTCCCTACTTTTTCACCACTTCAATGCAAATAAACACCATCCTAATGAAAGAATTTTATGATATATAGCTTGGGAGATTTCTTTTTGGGTAACATTGACCATAGAAAGTTACCTCGTTATGGACCGCATCAATGTTTGGGAAATATGGTCTACCTTTTGCTTCCACCTCTCACATTAATCCTGGGAGGTTTTTAAAAAGAAATTATTAAGAAAAGTATTAGTCCCACAACATCCAATTAAAAAAGATTCACTTAAGGATGCCATGTGGGTTATTGTCTTACTTAAATTACAGCTAATTTGGAAATACATGATTTAATTGAAAAAATACAAAAATTAAATGGTTTCATTAATATGACAATAAATGAGCATTAAAGATAAGACACAAAATAAATGCAATGATTAAAGAAAGCTAAAATGAAATAGAAGCACAAATTTTAGTTATAAATATGCAATTGTATACAGTCTCATAGTTGAGAACCAAGATCTTATTGTTTTTAGTCATGGATGCAAAGAAAAGTTTACTATGTTTTACAGTGATGATCGTCATTTTAGCCCCAGGTAAGTATCTAAATGTTAGGATATGTTTATTCTGACCATTTCCATTTTTAGCATTATTTTGCATCAGAAGTCTTTTAAAATGAATAGAATTGACAATTTTTTTTATAGATTTTTATTCTAAAGTTCAAAACAATTATTTGAAATGTGCGTCACAACTTTTGACTATAAAATTGATATTAATTTCATCTTTTTTTTTATTTCCTCATACTCATCTCTCAATAAACTTAATTTAAATTTTTAGATTTATTTTATTTTATTTTATATTGATTTGATTAATTAAAATGCACAGGAGAGTTGTTTTTAGCTGAAGCAGATGTTTGTCGTGTCTCAAGCAAATTCTTCAGTGGACCTTGTATTGCTGATAGCAAATGCCAAAAAGCATGCAAACTGGAAGGTCATGAATTTGGGAAGTGTATTGTGACAAGGGCTCAACCATTGATAGTTTTTTGTATGTGTTTTTATAATTGTCGAAACTCCAAAAAAGATTAATGTCTTGGGGTTGTAATAAACTCTATAATGTTTTGAATTACATAATAAAATGGTTTTTAAATTTTTTTTTTATTGCGTATATTATATCTGATGAATATTAACTTGATGCAAACGGGAAAAAAATAATAAAATTAAGTAAAATAAATATTTTAAAAATAAATTATTATTTAAGTTAGTTGAAAAGTGAAGTACGGATATATATATATATATAGTATCAAAAAATATATATATTTAGAGGTACAAGTGAGTTTTTTAAACATCAGGATGATTCTCTTTTGTCAAAAAAAAAGTGAAGAAATAATCAAAAAAGTGTGAGCAATAGCTTGCCAATGGTTGTTTCTAACTTTTAGGGGTACAAGTGAGCTTTTTAAACATAAGAATGATTCTCTTATTCCACAATAGTTCCGATAAATATGACGCAGAGATAGTCCAAAAGGTGGGATCAACAATACCTTGTCCTAATGGTTGTTTTATTCTACTACTTGAAAGAGTCGAAAGACTAGTCTAGGCAAGTTCTCATGCTACTATTCCTATTTTGCGCTGCGTGCATGCTCCTATCTATATGACATACACTTCCCATGTGAACCTAACATTACTTCCAACATCTTGCTGCAAGGGTACAAAAATTGTTAACGAGTACTAGCATGAGGGACGATGAATCTCTGCTCCCCCACTCTTCTATGAAATCATTGTGTACGTATTTGTCGGTGCTACGTGGTTCACTACTAACCATGACTATTTTGTAATAGAGGTTCAACCAAGAACCTCATTTTCGCAATCAATGAATGTGGTTTA
Organism: Dioscorea zingiberensis; assembly: GCA_026586065.1. Classification (NCBI taxonomy): domain Eukaryota; kingdom Viridiplantae; phylum Streptophyta; class Magnoliopsida; order Dioscoreales; family Dioscoreaceae; genus Dioscorea; species Dioscorea zingiberensis. The sequence continues at coordinate 65,425,519 of CM048819.1, read as the reverse complement.
TCCACCTTATCAAAAAACAAAAAAAATGTCTTATGTTGGGCATAGTGTGGTATCAACAGTAGTGAAATTATCAATATTACAACAACAACAACAACAACAACTAAGCCTTAATCCCATACTAGATGGGGTCGGCAATATGAATTCTTTGTCTCCATGTAGCTCTGTCAAAAACAAGGTCCGGATTAACATCTAATAAATGTAGGTCTTTAATTAGACACTATCTCTCTTCATATAATCCTTGGCCTATCTCTACCCCTCTTTGTACATTCTCTTACTAAACTATCACATTTTCAAATCAGGGCATCTAGGGGTCTACGACACATGTGTCCAAACCATCTTAAACGTCCTTCTCTTACTTTATCTTCAATTGGTGCAATATACATATTCTATCTGATGTGTTCATTTATAATCTTATCTAATTTTGAATGACCACATATCCACCTTAACATCCTCATTTTTGCCGCATTCATCTTATGGATATGTTGAACTTTAGTTGTGTAACACTCGCAACCATATATTATGGCCGGTCTAACTGTCATTCTATAAAACTTTCTATTCACCTTGTTAGGCATCTTTTTATCACATAACACAACCGTGAAACTTCTCTATTTTAGCCATCATGTTTTAATTTTATGGGTTACATCTTCATCTATCATCCCATCATCCTGAAAAATAAAATCTAAATACTTAAAATGGTTACACTTAGATACTGCCACCCCTAGTTTATTTCCCCTCCAGCTCTCCACACTATCCAATTGAAAAAAAAAAAAATCACTCACAGATGCCATATGGGTTATTGTGAGACTTAAATTACAGATAATTTGGAAACACATGATTTTAGGGGTGTGCGTGGTCCAGTCAGGTCCCAAACAGGTCTCAGAACCGGACCGAACCGATTTAACCGGTTTGAAAAGATCTGGACCGGACCGGACCAAGTAAGGGGAAAAATCGGACCGGTTCAAACCGTTTTGGTTCGGTCTGATCCGATCCCGGGTTGGACCATATTTGCCTTTTTGACAAAAAGAACCTTAAAAAACTAAAAAAAAAAACACTTTAGTTCAAAAACAAATCCATACGAATCACAGTTTCTCCGTAAAATGACCTTGTAATATTAAATAGAATTAAGTAAAATGACGATTTGAATTTTATTTATCCTAAAAAAATTAAAAATTTAAAAAAATAATAAAATATATGTGAACCGGTCCAGTCCGGTTTAGACCGTGGTTCCTAAAATTGGAACCGGACCGGACCGGTTACCCAAAAAACCGTTTGGAACCGGACCGCCTGTTAAAAAAAAAAAACGGTCCGGTCCGGTTTTTGGTTTTATCAGTTTTTTTGCACACCCCTACATGATTTAATTGAAAAAAAATATAAAAATTAAATGATTTCATTAATATGACAATAAATGAGCATTAAAAATAAGACACGAAATAAATGCAATGTTTAGTTATAAATATGAAATAGTATAGTCTCATAGTGGAGAACCAAAATCTTGTGTTTTTTATAGTGATGGATGTCGGAAAAAGTTTACTATGTTTTATGGTGATGATCGTCATTTTAGCCCCGGGTAAGTATCGTCTTAGGATATGTTTGTTCCGACCATTTTCACTTTTACAATTCTCATATGAAATCTTTATTTTAAAGTGAAAAGGATTGACAATTTTTTTTATAGTTTTTATTTTAAAGAAATCAGCTCGATAAACTTAATTTAACTTTTTATATTTATTTTATTTTAATTACTATTTATTTGATTAATTAAAATGCACAGGAGAGCTGTTTTTTGGCTGAAGCAGATGAGTGTCGTCTCCCAAGCAAATCCTTCAGTGGACATTGTACTGATGATGAAAAATGCAGTCAAGCATGCAAAGTGGATGGTTATGAAGATGGGAGGTGTGTTACGGCAACGGTTAATCCACTGATAGTGTTTTGTGTGTGTACTTATAATTGTCCAAACTCCAAAAAAGATTAATGTCTTGGGGTTGTAATAAACCCTATAATGGGGTTGAGTTAGATAATAAAATGGTTTTTTTTTAATAAATTTTTTTCATTGCATATATTATATTTGTTGAATATAAACAAGTAAAATTATACATATCTTATGTTGGCCATATAGTGTGGTATCAACATTAGTAAAATTATACATAATTATTAAATTAATTTATGTGAGATTATTATAAATAATGTAAATTTTGGTTGAAGTGGATGATGTGTGCAAGATGGGAGAAATATTTTTCTATACTTTGTATTTTGGATCAAAATATATCTGATAAATATTAACATATAACAGTTTTATTAAAACAAAATTTAAAAATCCAATATATAAAATTTAAAATTTAAATATTAAATTTGTAATATTAAAATACAAAATTTTTACAAACTAATTTATAATATATGATATAAATAATAAATTAAAAATAAATATTAAAATATAAACAATAAAATAGTTTGAAGTTCAAAAAGCAGGATTTTTAATCCAATATTTTAATCCGAGGCTACCAAACATAGAATAGTATAATATTATATATCTCATCCCATCATATCCCATTTAATCCAAAATAATAATCCTATCCTATCCCATCTATCCTGTGTCCAAATGCGGCCACTAATGACCAGCTTTAATGATCTCATAAATAGAAAGTAAAAGCAATAAATGTACTGCATGCCTCTATCCTTGCCTACAAATACAGGACCATAAGAGGAGAGGTTTTTCATCAATACATATACAAGCTCTCCGGTTTCCATTGATCATATTATGGATCCCATGAAGAAGTCTTTCCTTAGCTATTTGGTGCTGATTCTCATCTTGTCTCCTGGTAATGAAATCCATTCATGCTCTTAATTCCTTCTTTGTTCTTATATATATCGATCACAATGATGCTTTCCAGTCCAGGTATGGTTGTAAATCCTTGAAGCGTATTCTGAAGCGAAATGAAATGAGAAGCGGTCTACTGCGGTGATCAAATTAGGAACTTTTATAAATATCAGCACTACATATATATATATAGAAAACTCAACTGACTATATATATATATCTTCTGTTGTCTTTGATGTATGTGTTGATGATGGTGAATCGATCAGAGGTGGCATTAATGGCTGAAGCTAAGCTTTGCAGGAAATGGAGCAAATATTTCCGTGGTGTGTGTGTGCTTGACCCTAGTTGTACCAAGGCCTGTGTACGTGAGGGTTATAAGGTGGGGAGATGTCTCCTGATCCGCAAGCCATTTGGAGATCACTGCTTCTGCTTCTATGAATGTGCAAAATAACCCTTCATGTTTCACTGTGTGCCTGCATGCGCAGCACCAAAGAAATAAGATGAATTTTTAAGGGTATTAGTATATTGGGTTGATATAATAAAAAGGTGATTGTGGTTGGTGTTTGGACTTGGTTAATTTCTTCATTTCCGGTGAGTGTCTTCTTGGTTTTTTGATGAGTTTATGTATGCTTATGTTGAAAAAACAGAGAAATATTCCAACAACATCAAACATGATTATAGGATTTTCACTAAGCACATGGAAATGACTCTTAAAAAAAATGGGCATATTAAGATGTATTTGCATAATCAAATTCAACATCTATGTCTTCTTTATTGTATGTTTTCATTTTTTTTATTGATATTGTGTTTGTTTTATTTCCACACAACATAGTCTAATATATATAAAGGGTTAATTTTTTTTACATACCTGAACAATTAATATTGTTTTTTCGATCCGACACCTCAACTTTCTTTAAGTTGCAAAAAGACACTTCTGTCAACATGAGAGCAACGGTTGTGAGGTTAGTAGGCTTTCTTTGTGGTTAACTTCAATTAATAGAGTTTTTCATTAACTTGAAAAATAATAGTTAAATTTAAACTAATTAAAAGCTAACTGTTTATTTGACCGACCCAACGCTAATTAGGTCAAATAGCCCGGCCCCCTTTCCCACGACAAACCCCATCTCACGGTTTTGGAGCCCTCTTGAAGATCTCGAGCAACATCGCAACTCTAATTCAACTCCGGTGACCGCAATGGAGAAGGCAGGGCTACCTAGCTGGATTTTCCCCTTGGGGCGGCGAAGCCTCAATCAAGGGAGCGACGTCTTTTGGCTGGTAGCGAAGGAGAGGTATAGTTGTGGGCAACTGGTGAGAGACCATGTCAAAGGCAAGGGTCCTCTGAAGCTGATGAGTGGTGGTCGGGGTTTTGGGGTTTAGGTTTTAATAGTTTATATTTTCGGGTCGAGTGTTCTAATTCTCAATTTTTTTTTTCTTTAAAAATTTCACTATGAAATTGGTTCCTGAAGAGTAGCTAATTTTAGTTACATTAAGTATGAAATTAACTAAATTTCTTAGTTAAATAGTACAGTGTCAGTTGTTTAATTTTAATTCTTTAGTGTAGCCAATCTAATTGGCCTCAATCTAATTTGGAGTTTTAGTGTAGCCCTTAAAATGTTGACATGTGATTTGGTGTAATCTGATTAGGTTGAGGCCAATGCAGACATTGAACTGCCAAAGGAGGGAGGAGAATATACAACTGTCAACAAGAGTTACAATAAAAGTTGCCATGTGATTTTAATGCTAACATGTCATTGGGTTTAATCATATTAAGTTGAGGCTATGATAGATATTGAATTGGCAATGGATGAAGGAGAAGATGGAAGAAAAGATACTTTTATTAGCCACAGTGACAATGTAAGCTCCATTTGAAGCACAAAAAAAAGAAAAGAAAAATGTAGCTTATATACTTTTTACTAGCCACAATGACAATGTAGCTTACACAGTGTTGGGTTTAGGGCTCCAAATGGTCCTTTTGAAGTACAGATTATTATTATTATTATTATTATTATTATTATTATTATTATTATTATTATTATTATTATTTTTTTGTAGCTTGTAAATGGTTTTCTACCTATGAGGAAAAATTCATGAAGCCTAAAAAATAATTTTTTGGGTTCGTGATGGTGTAAACTCTAATAGAATTAGGTCATGTGTTAAATCCCACTATTAGAGGTCATGGTATTCCAAATTGTTCTTTTGATGCACAAATTTTTTTTCGTAGTTTGTAAATAGTTTTCTATCTACGAGGAAAAATTCATGATGCCTAAAAGTTTTTTTTAGGGTTCATGGCAGTGTAAACTGTAGTAGGGTTTAGATCTTGTATTAAACCTCATTATTAGAGGTCATGGCATTCCAAAGGGTTCTTTTGATGCACAATTTTTTTTTTTTTAGCTTGTAAATGATTTTCTATCTATGAGACTATGAGGATAAATTCATGAAGGTTTCTTTAAATTTTTTAGGTTTCATGACAGTGAAAAATTCAAATGGTACTTTTGATTCATTTATTAATTAACCTGTTATTATAATGGCCATTAGGATTTTTAATTGATTGCAAATGTGCATTCCACATTCTTTCCAAAAGTTTTCTTAATTGATTCTAGGGAGCAACAATATGAACTGAAACTCTAGTAAATATTATGGTTAGGAAAAACCTTGTGTAAACCTCACTGAGGACGATGCGCTCTTTTTTATCACACAAAAAAAAAACCCACATGTGTGTATATTTATTTGGTGCCTAAGGGCACACTACGTACCCACAGGTTCAATGATCTCATAAATAGAAACTAATTAAAGCATGCAGTAATATAAACACTAGGGAGGGACTTTGAAGACACTCAAGCAGATTGAGGAGCTTCCACAAGGTGCCTCTAGCACTGACAAGGCACTAGGGCAAGGGTTACTGGGAAATTTGAGAGGCACTATCTCTCTTTGTATCAAATCCAACAAGGGTTCAAGCTATATACTCGTATTTTAACTAAATAAAAGAATATGATTTATCCATTTTTTTCAAAAAAAATAAAAAAAAACATGCAGTAATATATACACGATTAAAGAATGTTAAATGAATTTGTAATATATGATATAAATAATAAATTAAAAATAAATATAAAAATATAAAAAATAAAATAGTTCGAAGTCCAAAAAATAGGATTTTTAATCCAATTTTCTAATATGAGGCTACCAAACACAGGATAGTATAATATTATATATTAAAAATCCAATATATAAAATTTAAAATTTTTAATATTGAGCCGGATCTTGCTTTTGACAGAGCGACATGGAGACGAAGAATTCATATAGCCGACCCCGCCTAGTATAGGATTACTGATAAGTCGGTTAATTTTATTTTATTTTTCCTTCATTAGCCTAGTTTTGTTTGTAGGAATACTTTTCTGCTTCTAACATTCCAATCTCTCATAAAATTATTTGTTATTATTATTATTTATTTATGTATTTTTATATTTCATTTTATTTTAATTTATTTCATTTTGTTTTATTTTATTTCATATTTGAGAGCAACATAAAGACAGAGAATCCATATAGCCGGCCCCATCTAGTATGGGATTAAGGCTTAGTTGTTGTTGTATTTAAATATGATAAAAAAAAAATCCAAGTTTGTAATATTAAAATACAAAATTTTTACAAACTAATTTGAAATATATGATATAAATAATAAATTAAAAATAAATATTAAAATATAAACAATAAAATAGTTCTAATCCAAAAGCAGATTTTAAATCCAATTTTCTAATTTGAGGCTACCAAACACAGAATAGTATAATATTATATATCTCATCCCATCCTATCCAATCTAATCCGAAATAATAATCCTATCATATCCTATGCACCAAACGCGGCCCCTAATAACTAGCTTTAATGATCTCATAAATAGATAGTAAAAGCAATAAATATACCGCACGACTCTATCCTTGCCTACAAATACAGAACCGGAGAGGTTTTTCATCAATACATACAAGCTTGATCATATTATGGATCTCATGAAGAAGTCTTTCCTTAGCTATTTGCTGTTGATTCTCATCTTGTCTCCTGGTAATGAAATCCATCCATGCTCTTAATTCCTTCTTTGTTCATATGTATATATATATATATATAGAAAACTCAACTGACTATATATATATCTTCTGTTGTCTTTGATGTATGTGTTGATGATGGTGAATCGATCAGAGGTGGCATTAATGGCTGAAGCTAAGCTTTGCAGGAAATGGAGCAAATATTTCCATGGTGCGTGTTGGATTGACAAGAATTGTAACGATGCCTGTAAACGTGAGGGTTATGAGGGGTTTTGTGTCTTCCTCTTCTATAAGCCAGTTGGACCTCATTGTTTCTGCACCTATGAATGTGCAAAATAACCCTTCTTCATGTTGAATGTAATCCAATCACCACCATTCATGCATGTTAATTTCATTCTGTGCCTGCATGCAGCACCAATAAAAAGGTGATTGTGGTTAGTGTTTGGACTTGGTTAATTTCTTCATTTCCAGTGAGTGTCTTCTTGGTTTTTGATGAGTTTATTATGCATGCTTATGTTGCAAAAAGCAGATCAGAGAAATCCAACAACATCGAACATGATTAGGATTTTCACACTAAGCACATGGAAATGACTTTTAAAAATGGGCATATTAAGATCTATTGCATAATGAAATTCAACATCTATATATGTCTTCTTTATTGAGTTTTTTTTTATTTTTTATTTATTGATATAGTGTTTGTTTTATTTCCACACGAGTGTAAAAAAAGGGGAGAGAATAAGAGGAAAAGAGGAAGATTTGTGTTTGAATAACTCTGATGTATCTTCTGTATTGTGTTATACCAATGTATAGATGTACAATGAAACTAAGAATGGAAATGTACATATAAGGAAAAACATGCTGCAGCCCATAATAATGGGAAGATATGATGCTGTCAATTAGCAATCCTTGATTGGGTGCATTCCATTATGGGAGAAGATATGATTCTGTCAATACGATGCACACGTACAACATAGTCTAATATATATAAATTAATGACCATTCTATATAACACCCTCTTCTCAACAAGATGGTATATAGTATATACGATGAATGTCACATATATGGTTGTATTAGAATTGGTAACTTGAAGATATAAATAAATAAATAAACTAATTTACAATGGTAAAATTGTAACACAACCATGGAAATTGAGCTTCATATCCATTAGTTATATATGTGATATTTTTTAACACAACAATGGATTGCCATGCCAAGAGTTTTGCTTTTTTTTTAATATTGGATAAGCCATTGGAAGTGAGCTTGGTTTAAACCCTCAACCTTTAATAATGATCCCATGAAGATTATCATTGACTTTATTATTTACTTATGGATTGGTGCGCAATTACATATTACACATATTATCTTTCTTGTTACACTGTATGTTAAACTCTTTAGTGTTCAACCAAACTGCTCCAAACTCCTTTGTTTTAGATATCTATGCTATTCGCGCCTCTCACCATATATATTTCTCCCAAAAACTCTTTTATTTATTTATTTATATAACAAAGGCGATAAGCGCCTCCCTAAAGTTAAGGGCAGACAACGCAACATCTGTGTGCGCACGCCCTCACCTTGTGATTGTGGGGGTTCAAACCTGAGATTGTCCCAACTAACAAAGCCCTACACAAGAGACTCGGTATCAATAGGCCAAAAGGCCGTTGGTTTCTCTCACAAGCTTGTTCCTTTTTTTGTATGTTTTTCTTGGTTACTCTTCCGTTCAAAAGGCAATTAACGTTCAACCAACTGCGTAAGGGGCCTATTGGTACCAAATTATTTTGCTAAGAGGTTTCATTCTTCCGAAAAAAACCCCGGGATCGAGCCTTTCCTCTTGTAAAAGTGGGAACTTGGGTGCCACGAGTGTGCTCTACACCTGGACCCCATTCTTGACTTCCCTCGCAGGGTTCTTATAGCCTTTCTAACAAAAAAAAAGGCAACGTTCAAACTCCAAACTAACCATCACACTAAAACTATATATGTCATTATTTAAAAGTTATTTGTTTGGTGTTTCACACACTAAAACATTGATGCTGGTGGATTGATTAGATTTACTAAGAACTATAATGTCACCTTCTCTGATTCACCATCATCGATCATCAACATATCAATATTTTTTTATAGATAATTCACTATTTATCTTTGGAATAGTGCCTTAATTGCTTGGGGGTCTTTGGGTGGGGGTATGTAAGGATGTAGTGTAATAGTATTTTAGGTGTGTATTTTGGGTGAGAAATAGTATCAAATAGTGCGAAGGACCTATTTTTTATACTTGGAAGGAGAGAGATAGCAAACAACCAAATACTTTATTGATTACTAATTATTGATTGATTATTAGATAATACCCTTTCTTCGGCTTCCCATGTCAATAGGATTTGTTCTTTTGATCAATTACAGACGGAATAGAGAATAGTGAATAGAGACCGAGACTTTTGAAACATCTACCTCTATAAGAGACAACTTTTGTTTTGATAATAATAAATATAATGCAACCTAGTACCAAATATTATATATCTCCATCTAGATATTCCAATGCTCAAAATTCTTCTAAAAGTTGGATTTGAGTGTCCAAAATTCTTTCTATCAAATTTTGGAGTAGGATTTAACTCTCTATTTTAATAAAGGATAAAATGTATTTTTGGTCCCTGAATTATATAGTATATTATTCATTTTGATCCATGTATTATTAAAATATTCATTACGGTCTCTGTATTTTCAGGGTGGGTAAAAAAAATTAACCCCTCATCTTTTAACTAAATAAAAGAATGTGATTTATCTACTTTTATCAAAAAAAACAAAAAAAAACATGCACTAATATATACACGATTAAAGAATGTTAAATCAATTTGAAGTCCTTGGATTAAACTAAAAAAAAGCAACACAACTAATATTTATGGCCAAGGGCACACTAATAACCAGCTTTAATGATTTCATAAATGGAAATTAAAAGCAATAAATGTTCTGCGCACCTCTGTCCTTGCCTACAAATACAGAACCATATCAGGAGAGGTTTTTCATCAATACATACAAGCTCTCCCGTTTCCATTGATCATATTATATATGGATTCCATGAAGAAGTCTTTTCTTAGCTATTTGCTGTTGATTCTCATCTTGTCTCCTGGTAATGAAATCCATCCATGCTCTTAATTCCTTCTTTGTTCATAAATGTATATATATATATATAGAAAACTCAACTGACTATATATCTTTTTGTTGTCTTTGATGTATGTGTTGATGATGGTGAATCAGAGTTGGCATTAATGGCTGAAGCTGAGGTTTGCAGGAAGTGGAGCAAATATTTCCATTCTGTGTGCGCGCTTGACCGTGATTGTAAACAAGCCTGTGAACGTGAGGGTTATGAGGTGGGGAGATGTGTCTTCCTCCTCAATCCATTTGGACCTCATTGTTTCTGCTTCTATGAGTGTGCAAAATAACCCTTAATTCATGGTGAATGTAATCCAATCCACCAGCATTCATGTTTCATTGTGTGCCTAGTTACATGCAGCACCAAAGAAATAGCATGAATTTTTAAGAGTATTGGTATTATATATTGTCATTTGGTTGATATAATACAAAGGTGATTGTGGCTGGAGTATAGTCTTAGTTAATTTCTTCATTTCCGGTGAGTGTCTTCTTGGTTTTTGTTAAGTTATTATGCATGATTATGTTGAAAAAATAGGATAAGATCAGATACAATAGATCCAAGTGATTCGATGCTTTCCAATTCCCTAACTCACACATAGCGGGAGTTTTGTAGCACTTGATTGCCAACTTTGTTATTTTATTTTATTTATTTTATTTTTTGACAAAGGCAGCAAACACCTCCCAATCAAAGTGACAAGCGTGTTGAACACACATACCCCCTTACCTTTCTTGATTGGCGGGGTGTCAAACCCGGGATCTCTCCCAACATCGGTTGCCATTTTATATTGGAAAAACAGAGAAATCCAACAACATAGAACATGATTAGGATTTTCACTAAGCACATGGAAATGAATCTTAAAAAAAAATGGGCATATTAACATGTATTGCATAAAGGATTTCAACATCTATGTCTTCTTTATTGTGTGTTTTCATTATTTTTTATTGATATTGTGTTTGTTTTATTTCCACAACATAGTGTAATATATATAAATATGACCATTCTAACACCCTCTTCTCAACTAGATATATATAATATGCATGCCACATAGTTGCATTAGAATTGGTAACTTGAAGATATAAATAAATAAATAAACTAATTTATAATGGTAAAATTGTAACACAACCATGGAAAATTAGTTGTGTGTTATAAAAACTATAGAAAATAGTAGAGAAAGATGAAGACAAAATTAAGAATAGCAAGACAAGAGGAAGTAGAGGAAGTTCTCTTCTTCTTGTTATCTTTATTCAACTCTAGGTACATCATATATATAGGGATTACAATGGTAACTTGAAATATCATTTTGGCATATGAAAGCATGCATAAGTCATCTTTTTGGCAAATGAAACGCCAAGATAAAGAGGAGTTGATAAATCCATAATGGACATTCATTTCAAATATTTCATAACACTCCCCTTGAATGTCTATCATTGTATAGGAATCACTTTCAAGTTAAAACCTTACTAGGAAAAACCCAGGTGGGAAAAAATCCTAGAGAAGGAAAAAGAGTCTGACTTTTCGATATACGCTTCTGTCTTTGCCTCATTAAAACCTTGTCGAGGGAAAACCCGATTGGGACAAAACCATGACGAAGGAAAAAAGAGTACCAGCGTATACCTCCCCCTACAAGAGGACATTTATTGAAGATCCCTAAGGCGACGCGATCCCAATCTTAAGCAACAAATTTCTCAAAAGTTGAAGTGGGTAATGCCTTAGTGAATAAATCTGCAGGATTTTCACTGGATTGTATTTTCTGAATATTAATATCACCATTTTTCTCAAGATCATGTGTGAAAAATAACTTCGGTGATATATGTTTTGTTCTATCGCCTTTGATGTATCCTCCTTTCAATTGAGCTATACAAGCTGCATTGTCTTCATATAATACTGTTGGTGTGTCCTTCTGGGACAACAAGCCACAAGTTTCTTGAATATGGTGTGTCATTGATCTTAGCCAAACACATTCACGACTTGCTTCGTGAATTGCAAGTATTTCTGCATGATTTGAAGAAGTAGCAGCTATGGTTTGCTTCATAGAACGCCAAGATATGGTCGTCCCCCCATGTGTAAATACATAACGGTTTGTGATCGGGCTTTGTGCGGGTCGGATAAATAACCCGTGACCGCATATCCAATTAATTGCCCTTCTAGTTCATGTGTATAAAATAAACCCATATCAAGCTGTTCTCGAAGATAGCGTAGTATATGTTTAATACCATTCCAATGTCTTCGTGTTGGTGCGTAACTATACCTTGATAATAAATTTATTGCAAAAGCTATATCCTGTCGAAGTACAGCTTAGCCGTGATACATCAAGGCACCAATTGCACTAAGGTATGGTACTTCCGACCAAGTAATTCTTCGTTATCTTCGAGGTCGAAAAGGGTCTTTATGGATGTCAAGGGATCGAACAACCATTGGGCTTGTTAATGGATATGCTTTATCCATATTAAATCTTTGCAAAACCCTTTACGTCAGATATGTTGATTGGTGAATAAAAATACCACCCTCTAAGTGTTCGAACTGCAGGCCGAGACAAAATTTTGTTCTCCCCAGATCTTTCATTTCAAATTCCTTTTTCAAATAATCAATGGTAATTGGAAGCTCTTCAGGAGTTCCAATTATATTTAAATCATCAACATATACCCCAATTATCACAAATCCTTCTTCGGATTTCTTTGTGAACACACATGGGCAAATAGGGTCATTCTTATACCCTTCCTTTAACAAATATTCACTGAGGCGATGATACCACATACGCCCAGATTGTTTCAAACCATACAAAGATCTTTGTAACTTAATTGAATACATGTCCCGGGAATTGGAATTGCATGCTTTAGGCATCTTAAGTCCTTCTGGGACTCTCATATATATATCATTATCCAGCTGGCCATATAAGTATGCAGTAACAACATCCATTAACTGCATTTGTAACTTTTCATGTACTGCAAGGCTAATTAGATAACGAAACGTGATCGTATCCATTACAGGGGAGTACGTTTCTTCATAATCAATACCAGGTCTTTGCGAAAACCCTTGTGCAACGAGCCTTGCTTTATATCTAACAATTTCTTTTTTCTCGTTTTGCTGCACAAATACCCATTTGTATCCAACTGGTTTAACATCTTCAGGTGTTTTAGTGATGGGTCCAAAAACTGCTCGTTTCATGAGACAGTTTAACTCTGCCTGGATTGCATTTTTCCATTCTGGCCAATCTTTTCTTTTTCGACATTCCTGAATAGATTTAGGCTCAGAATCCTTATCTTCTCTCAAAAGATCAACTGCCACATTATATGCAAAGATATTGTCAACCGTTGTTTCTTTTCTGTCCCATTTCTTTCCATTTGAGACATAATTTATGGAAATTTCCTGATTTTCCTCATCAATTTCAGGATCTTGAACTTCTTCTGGAAGTTTGCTATCATTTATTTCAATATCCGTTTTCTCCCCATTTTCTTTATGATCATTTGTTCCCCTTTTCTTTCGAGGATTTTTATCTTTTGAACCAGCTGGTCTTCCACGCTTCAGGCGTACTTTAGATTCATTTGTTATAGAAGGTCCTTTTGGGACATCAATTCTAATAGGGGCATTTTCCGCGGGTACATGTGATTTTGTTATCCTTTTTGGATCAGAGAATGCATCCGGTAGTTGATCTATGACTTCATTTGTAAATGAATTATTCGTTGAACTTCCAGTTCACATTGTTTTGTGCGAGGATCAAGATGATTTAAACCCAGAGCATTCCATGTAATTTCTTTTTCCAACATTTTCATTTTTCCATTTTCTCCCCCTAATGTTGGAAAAATTGTCTCATCAAAATGACAGTCGGCAAATCGAGCCGTGAAAACATCCCCTGTCAATGGCTCAAGATATTTAATAATAGAAGGGGATTCATATCCAACATATATCCCTAATCTTCTTTGGGGACCCATTTTAGTCCTTTGTGGGGGAGCAATTGGGACATATACTCCACACCCAAAAATTCTCAAATGGGATATATTTGGTTCTTGCCCAGAAACCAATTGAAGGGGGGAGAATTTTTGATAACTTGTTGGCCTTATGCGCACAAGTGATGCTGCATGTAAAATTGCATGTCCCCAAGCAAAGACCGGAAGCTTTGTTTTCATTAACAAAGGTCTAGCAATTAATTGGAGCCGCTTTATAAATGATTCTGCCAAGCCATTTTGAGTATGAACATGAGCAACAGGATGTTCAACTTTTATTCCAATGGACATGCAGTAATCATCAAATGCTTGGGATGTAAATTCACCAGCATTATCAAGCCGTATTGTCTTAATGGCATGATCAGGAAAATGTGCTCGTAATCGAATAATTTGAGCCAACAACCTCGAAAACGCCAGGTTTCGAGTTGACAATAAGCAAACATGAGACCATCTCGTTGATGCGTCAATTAATACCAAAAAATACTTAAATGGCCCACATAGTGGATGAATTGGTCCACATATATCACCATGAATTCTCTCTAAAAACATAGGAGATTCAGTCCCAATTTTATTTGGTGATGGCCTGATAATCAATTTGCCTTGAGAACATGGTGGACATGAAAATTCATTTGATTGAAGAATCTTCAGGTTCTTCAATGGATGTCCATATGAGTTTTCAATTATTTTGCGCATCATTATTGATCCAGGATGGCCTAACCGATCATGCCATAGAGTAAATTCATTTGAGTCAGTAAACTTCTGGTTTATGATAGCATTTGCTTCAATTGTTCGGATATATGAATAATAAATTCCAGATGAGAATGCGGGCAATTTCTCCAATACTTGCTTATTACCCGAAGTAATAGCAGTAATATATAAATATTCTTTGTTTCCCATATTTGACGTCTCTATATGATATCCATTGAGACGTACATCTTTAAAACTCAATAAATTTCGGTGGGACTTTGGAGAATATAATGCATCTATTATAATAAATTTTGTTTCTCCAGGAAACAATATATTTGCTCTTCCGGAGCCTTCAATCAAATTTATACTGCCCGATATTGTATTGACACTGGTTTTACCCATTATTAAATGAGAAAAATATTTCTTGCTTTTAAATATTGAGTGCGTTGTCGCACTATCAACAAGGCATACATCCTCATTTTTGATGTTCAATCCAACCATGGATTTAGCGATATCCATATATTCTGCAAAATAAATATAAAGCACACAGGAAAATTCACTTGATAAAAGAAGCTTCTGGTTCTTTAATGGATGCACCCATGAATTTTCAATGATTCCTTTTCTTTTATTGGTGCTTGATAAAGATTGACAAGGTGCTTAAATGTACGGCAGGTACACGATCAATGCCTTTCTTTTTACTCTACATCAATAACCACTCTATCGAATATCTTTAAAATTGAGTAAGTTTCGTTGTGATCTGCTGGAAAACAACGCATCACTAATAATGAATTTAGTTCCTTCAGGGAACATGATATATGCTCTTCCAGATTTGTCTATTAAATTTGTGGTACCAAACATGGTGTTGACATTAGCCTCAACATGACATAGAGTAGAAAAATAGATTTCATTTCTCAAAATGGTGTGCTTTGTTGCATTGTCTACTAGACATAGATCACCACCATTGAGTTCAGTGAATGCCATAGAGGTTAGTAGACCAAGATGTCAACAAGATGTTTGGTCGTACGACAGGTACATGACCAATGGTCTTTCATGCCACATATATAGCAAGCACCCTCTTTCAAATTATGAAATCAATCTTTTGTGATTAAGGCTTCAAGCCTTATTTATTTGCACAAGACTTCAGGTCTTGTATTGATCATGAAGCCAAATTATGAAATAAATACTTTGGATTTAAGGCTTCAGGTCTTATTGATGTACACAGGACTTCAAGTCTTGCTTACCCTTTAGCTTCATGTTGTAATTTTTTTTATGAAAATTGTAAAAGATAATAGAGCTTTTCGCTTATATATATAAGAATGCAAATTCAAAAAAAAAGTTATGACTATAATTACCGGCACGGAGAGGTTACCAGAAAAGTATCCTTCGACAAGACTATGACCCTGAGGCCGGTAGTGAATCCGGTTCACACACGAAGTACAAAGAAGGAATTGTTGCTTGTAGATAACATCGTGCTGATAACGTGTTATAAAAACTATAGAAAATAGTAGAGAAAGATGAAGACAAAATTAAGAATAGCAAGACAAGAGGAAGTAGAGGAAGTTCTCTTCTTCTTGTTATCTTTATTCAACTCTAGGTACATCATATATATAGGGATTACAATGGTAACCGAAATATCATTTGGCATATGAAACGCCATAAGTCATCTCTTTGGCAAATGAAACGCCAAGGTAAAGAGGAGTTGATAAATCCATAATGGACATTCATTTAAATATTTCATAACATTGTGATATTTTTTAATACAACCATGGACTGCCATGCCAAGAGAGTTTTTATTTTGTTTATTTTTTTTATTTTTTTATTTTTATATAAATGTGGATAAGCCATTGGAAATGAGCTTCAGACGTAGTTTGAATCCTCAACCTGTCTTTGATAATGATCTCTTAAAGATTATCATCGACTTTATTATTTACTTCTGGATTGGTGCGCAATCACATATTTCAAACATCTTCTTTCTTGTTTGATCACCGTATGTTAAACTCTTTAGTGCTCAACCAAACGGTACCTTTGTTCGCTTCTTCTCCACCAAGCATGGAAGTTTAAGGATACCTGGGGAATCCGAACCACTTGAAAAGGGTGCATGTGGTCAAATCCTTAATAGATTCTTTGAGATTGAGGGAAGAACCAATGCCTTCCTTTCGGTGGATGCTGACGAACCTGGATCCTATCAGGAGGCGTTGGAATCGTCTAACTCTGCTTGCAGTTCTTTGTCAACAATGTTGGGAATCAAACGTGATTCCTGCAATCGTGAGAGAGAGAAAACGAAGAAACAAAGGACAATCAAGAGAGACACAGAGATTTACGTGGTTCAATTTGTAATAGGGCTACGTCCACGGCCGCGACAATTTCTCACTATTTCCTCGGATAATACAAAAATTACAAGGATGAACTATATATTAGAAACCCTAATACGATTGGAAATACCCAAAATACCCTCAGAAAAAATTAAGCCTGCAGGGGCTCTGCCCCGAACCCCTAAGCTGCAGGCGTGGGGCGGCTGCCCCTCGACTGACCCCTCAAGGAAGCTCAAAAGTGGGAGCTCGACCCGCCAAAAGCGTGGCTGGGTGTACAGTATGATCAGGCTCCACATAACACAACAATCTCCCACTTGAGACTGATCTCAGCCAAGTCTTCAAGCTTCATATCTTCAAAGAAACACAACAGAACTGGCGGCAAATCCCAGGATCATCAAGTGCCCAAACCAACTGAAGCTTTGCATAGCTTCAGTTTGTCAACAGTAACTGCTTTAGTCAACATATCTGCTGGATTTTCACTGCCTGGGATCTTCTCAAGAACCAATACTTTATCTTCTAATAAAGTCCGAATGAAATGGTACTTCAACTGTATATGCTTGGTTCTTGAATGAAATGCTGGATTCTTAGCAAGATGAATGGCACTTTGACTATCACTGTACAAAACACTATTCTCCTGCTTCTTTCCCAATTCAGTCAAGAAACCTTGTATCCAAATCATCTCCTTGCTAGCTTCTGTAAAGAACATACTACTTTACATTGTAGAAAGAGTAAGAATTTTACCTCGCAATTGAGAAATCCAACTAAGCTGCGATTACCATTCAAAGTATAGATGTACCTCAGTGGTACTCTTTTGCATTATCTGTATCTCCAAAGAAAATCGGCATCTACATAACCACTCGCAATTTCAAACTTTCACTTTGTGAAACAAATACATGTATCTAATGAGCTCTTCAAATATCTCAGAATCCACTTGACTGCCTCCCAATGCTGCTTTCCTGGCCTACTCATGAATCTGCTCACAACTCCCACTGCATGAGCAATGTCTGGCCTTGTACACACCATAGCATACATCAAGCTGCCAACAGCTGAGGCATAGGGTACCTTGCTCATATAATCCTTTTCTTTTCTGTCTTTGGTGATTTCCTTGCTCAGTTTGAAATGACTACCCAAGGGTGTGCTCACAGGTTTAGCTTCATTCATATTGAACCTACTGAGAACTTTCTTCACATACTCTGACTGTGAAAGCTTCAATAGACCATTAGCCTTGTCTCTAATAATTCTCATACCAAGGATTTGGTTTGCAGCTCCCAAATCCTTCATTGCAAACTGTTTTGACAATTGCTTCTTCAGATTATTAATCTCCTTATTGCTAGATCCTGCAACGAGCATATCATCTACATACAACAATAAGATGATATAAGAATTGTCAAAGAACTTAACATAGCGTGAATGATGCCTTTCACATCTCTTGAACCCAATTTCATGCATAAAACTATCAAATTTCTTGTACCGGCTGTCTTGGAGCTTGTTTCGTGCCATACAAGCTCTTTCTCGGTTCTGAGACTAGGCTCTCTTTGTCCATGAGCAATAAACCCTTCTGGTTGAAGCATGTAAATGTCTTCCTCCAAGTCACCGTGAAGAAATGCTGTCTTCACATCTAACTGCTCAAGATGCAAATTTTCTGCAGCCACCATTCCCAATACAAGCCTGATTGTTGATATCTTCACAACTGGAGAGAATATCTCTGTGTAGTCGATCCCCTCTTTCTGTTGAAACCCTTTAACAACTAATCTGGCCTTGTAGCGTTTGCTGCCATCATGCTCATTCTTTATTCTGTATACCCATTTGTTGTGCAAAGCCTTCTTGGTTCTTTGTGCAACTCGATCCCAATTCCCATGCGATTCCCCAACAAGGAATCCATCTCATCCTTCATGGCTAACTCCCACTTGCTTGAATTCTCATCTTGCAAGGCTTCATCATAACATTCTGGCTCTCCACCATCAGTCAACAGAAGATAATTCAAAGCAGGTGAATAACGTTGTGGAGGTCTAATGTTCCTGGAAGATCTGCGAACTTCAGCTACAGGTGTACTCTGATATACCTGTTGTTCTGCATTCTCCTTATCTTCTTCACCCCTTTTACGAGCGGTGCTTTCGGTCAATTCATCTAAGTTGACAAACTTCGATTTCTTTTGATCTATCATTGCAACATCCGACGATCAGATTGACCTATCCTTGTACATAGCCTTTGTTCATTAAATACCACATTTACGCTTCGATGATTTTCTTGTTTTGTTCATCCCAAAACCTATAGCCAAATTTCTCATCTCCATAGCCAATAAAGAAACATGTCTTAGACTTTTGCATCAAGTTTATCAAGCGAGCATCAGCATCAATATGAACATAGGAAACACAACCAAAAACCTTCAAATGTGAAAACTTCACCTCTTGACCCCTCCAAATCTCCTCAGGAATTCTAAACTCCATAGGAACTGATGGTCCTCGGTTTATCAGGTAAGGTGCAGTGTTAACAGCATCTGCCCAGAATGTTTTTTTGGTAGTCCAGAATATAATCTCATGCACCTAGCACGCTTATTTAGAGTTTTGTTCATGCGCTCTGCCACACCATTCTGCTGTGGTGTTCCAGGAATAGTCTTCTCCATCTTAATTCCCTCTGCAAAGACAAGATTTCACTGAACCCTCCATCTATGTACTCTCCTCCATTATCTGACCTCAAACATTTTACTTTCAAACCTGTTTCTGTCTCAACCATGGCTTTCCACTTCTTAAAAGTCTCAAACACATCTGATTTATTTTTCAGAAAATAAACCCATACCTTTCTGCTTGAGTCATCAATAAAAGTGATGTAGTACCTTGAACCTCCAAGAGATGCAACCGAGAAGGCCCCCCAAATCGGTGTGTACTAACTCCAATTTCTCTCGCCTTCTGATTGTCGGCCATTTCGGGGAAGCTCACCTTTTTCTTCGCTTTCCTAAGATTTGCAACTTTCACACATGTCAAAATCAAAGGTCTTCAATTACGGTAGCCTTCCTTTTGATATCAAGAACTTCATCCCTTTCTCACTCATGTGACCAAGCCTGTGGTGCCATAATCTTGTATCAAGATTTGCTTCAAGAATCGCAATGCGATCTCTTGGACTTGAGGTCATGTATGCAGTGCCGCCTTCTTTCCACGAGCCAATACTTTAGCTCCCTTTGTAATCTTCCAGTACCAGCCAACAAACAAAATTGCATGCCCTTCGCCATCAAAATTTGTCCAGCGTAAATCGATTCCTCCTCAGTCGGGAATATGCGAACCTTCTCCGATAACTGCAGACGGATCCATCGGGCAACAATATCCGAACTTCTCCCATACCCACAACATCCAAGGCTGAACCATCGTACCAAGTACACCTTACCAAAATCACTGCGGTGTAATTACGTAAGATTTCTCTCGTGGTTGAGTAGTATGAAAGCGAAGCTCCACGAATCCAAAACCCAATCATCGAGTGGATCGCCTAACGTAGCAGAAGTAATGCATCATGTATCTCTTCTGTTACAGCATTAGCAGAATCATCCTCATTCTTCTTTTTAGGGCTTTTACATTGGTTTCTGAAATGACCTAATTTTCCACAGTTCCAGCATTGAACTTGATGGCCAGATCTGGATTTACTTCTGTTCCGATTCAAATTTCTGGATTTTGATCTGCCTCTATTTGGATTTTTGTTATTACTTCTACCTCTTGTCTCAAGATTCAGGGCAGAACCAGATCCTGCAGTTTCACCTGCATCCCTTCTGCGAATCTCCTTGGACAAAACTAAATCCCGTATATCATTATACTTAAGCTTTTCCTTTCCCATAGAATTGCTTACTGCCATCCTCATGCCTTCCCAACTGTTTGGCAAAGAGGCCAATACGCATCGAGCATCGAACCTCATCATCAAAATCAATTTCAGCGGAGGACAATTGATTTGTGATAGTATTAAGCTTCGTTCGGGTGTTGTACTCTTGCGTCGTTCTCTGCCATCTTCAAATTAAGCGGCTTATTCATCGGATGCACCTTGTTATTTGCCGACGGCTTTTCATACATATTGGACAAGCGCCTTCATCGGATCTGGCGTGGTCTTCTCCTTCACAACATTATGTGCAATGCACCTCGATAGAGTTAACTGATAACTCCCAACACCTGTCTGGCTCAAGGAAGTCCAATCCTCAACCTTCATCTCCGCAGGTTTTACTCCCAAAAGGCGGTCACAACTTCTTTGCATAGAGATAGTCTTCGATCTGCATCCTCCAATATGCGAAGTCCGTAAGCTATCAAACTTCTCTATTCCAGACGCCTTTCCCCGCTTCCCTCTGCCATTGCTCCCACTCAAACCAAACCGTGGAGTTCGATACAGGTTGTTGTTGGGAATCAAGCGTGATTCTGCAATCGTGAGAGAGAGAAAGCGGAAGAAACAAAGGACAATCAAGAGAGACACGTAGATTTACGTGGTTCACCCTGTGAGAAATTTCACGTCCACGGCCGCCAGCAATTTCACTATTTCCTCAGATAATACAAAAATTACAAGGATGTACAGTATGATCAGGCTCCACATAACTCAACAAACAAAGGAGACAATCGATTGATTGAACGCGAGTACTTCGGGTAGAACCCTGGATTTCCTTCCTTTGCTTAATCTTTCTTTCGAGCATTAGTAAGATAAGATCCAAGTCGAAGGTGTTCAAAACTCGGTTGTTTTAGATATCTCTGTTATTCGTGGCTCAAACCATATTTCTCTCACAAGCTTGTTCCTTTTTTTATGTGTGTTTTTCTTGGTTACTCTTTCATTCAAAAGGCAAGGTTCAAACTCCAACTAACCATCACACTAAATTATATGTCATGATTTAAAATTTATTTGTTTGGTGTTGCTCACACACTAAAACATTGATGATGGTGGATTGATTACATTTACTAGTCAGAGCTAATTTGGACATTGATAGAAGCAAAGGCAACGAAATCCGGCAAATGGTTTGAAGAGGAAGAAACAACTCCCAGACTCATAGTTCTCATGTCGACAGGCCCTTCTACAGGTACGGTTACGCCAACACACTGACTCATAGGATTTGCTAAACGTCTTGCAAACCTTAGCTTCAGCCATTAATGTCACCTTCTCTGATTCACCATCATCGATCATCAACATATCATTATATATATATATATATTAAAAAAAAGATAATGAGTAAATTTTCTATAGATATAATATGTACTTATGAACCGATAAAGAAATTGAGAATGGTGGAAGGACTTAATTATTACCAGTACCAGGAGCCAAGATGAGACTGATCAGAAGGAAAAAGCTAAGCAAAGTGTTCTCCATGGAAGGCATTCTGATCAGGAGAGCTGGTTTATATTGATGAGAAACCTCCTCATTTTTTTTTTCACATTTATGACCAATTGTTGAACCACTACATTCATTAATTGCATGCCTCTAATTTACTATCATTTATGAGATCTTTGAATATGGTCATTATTGTTCCCTTGCCACCGAATATAAACATTTGAAATCATAAAGTTCACCGAAGATAATGTCAATAGAAAAGAAATGGAGAAACATAACCTATGATTTATGTTGTATTGACAAGAGTTGTGATTAAAATTCAAATATGAAGGACTCAATAAATCTAAATGAAAATTGAAAATAATACGTTTAAGAATTGAGGATGACTGATGATCTAATATATGATGTCACTCGGACAAAACAATCTTGACATGGGAGAACGCAATCAATGGAGAAGACTTGACAGAGAGAACCGACCACTTGTATACACCATTCTTAGTTCAACGTTACAATCAATGGAGAATTTTCTTAGTTAGATGCTTATCATTCATAGGTTTGTTGAGGGCCGCAAGTTCATCGGCACTAGTTTGAATAAACTACATATATAAATTCAATGCATGTCACATTCTTGTATTAGAATTTAACTTGAATATATAATATAACAGGTTTTTTTATATATAAAAGTGGATGAACCACAATCTTTTTTTTTTATGGTGAATAACGGTTACAAAGATGGTCCCTTCAGTGGAGCCGATACATTTAGAGGTACATTATCTCTTAAAACATTCATTTCTGTCCCATGAAATACCCAAAGTATACGAAGTACCTAGAAAGCGCCCTTTAATAAACTTGTGTATCTTCAAAATCTAAATGCGGCGGAAGTCTTGTTGGTCCTATAAATCTCTTGTAAATCGCGAGGAAACCCGGCTGACAATGGATTCTATCGCTGACGAGCGACTTCGGTCTCTTTAACGCTGCGGACTTTAGCGTCGGCCCAAGATAGTATTAGGAAGTCGATGTCATGATAGTTTTCATAAAAACTCATTTTTATCATGAAAACATCTCCTATATATTGCATTCCAACCACACGGTCCACGCAGCTGACCATGATCAAGAGATTCCATCCATATGAGCATCCTTGGGCAAGGAGTGGACAATCGCAGCTCTTCCCCACAAATCTTGTATCCTAGAGGAAGTAACATTCAACCGAAATAGAAGCGGCGAAGTGTTGCCAAATTCTTATTGATTATGGACATTGCAGTCATCATTTTCTTCACACAAATAACAAATTGCTTGCTGATCACTCCAGCCGTGTTTCCTTAGGTTGTCTAAGTTAAGGATTTTGTTATCCAACGCTAGTCAAATGAAATCTTTGACTTTGATCAGGTATGGTAGTTTCCAGAAACTTTGACTTTGAATATATAATTGTTATGTTATTTTTTAGGTCTAATACCCAATTTAATCCTTCTATTATACCAAACTGACCCTTTAGTCCCTCCATTAAAAATTGAGACTTTTTAGTCCTTTTATTTTCATGATTGTAAAAATTCAGTCCCTAAAGGCATATGTATACAGGGGAAAAAGACCTGTGGAAGGGACTGACATTTCTCAATTGTGAAAGTAAAGGGACCAAAAAGGCTTAATTTATAATAGAGGGACTAAAAAAACCAGTTCGGCATAATAGAAGGACTAAATTGGGTATTGACTTATTTTTAAAAACTGCCATAGACTGCCACGAGAGTAGTTCTTGTTAAAGCTGGAATATTCAACAGATAAGGCATTTGCAGCTGTACCGTGTATGCAAGGAAATCACCTGTCACCTCATCAGATTTAATGAGCTAATAAATGAAAAGGAAAAAACATTGAATGTACTGGCTCTATCCTTGGTTATTATGAATACTGAAAAGGGTAAAACATTGAATCTACAGGCTCTATCATCGGTTATAAATACTGAGGCACATGAGATTAAGGAACTCATTCATCAACATAAAGCTATCTGATATTTCTAGAGCTCATGAATCCCATGAAGATTTTGTTTACCATTTCACTGCTGTTCATTCTCATCTTGGCTCCTGGTAATTAAATCCATATATATCCATTCTTCTGTTTATAAGTAAGGGCATGCATCATGTATATTGCACTCATCATGCCTGGCTAAATACCTTCATCTTTTTTTTTTTTTTTTTTTTTTTGAACTCTTTGACATGTTGATGTGAATCAGAAGAGGTGAAATTCGCTGAAGCTGACTTTTGCAGGAAGTGGAGCAAATACAAACATAATATCTGCTTGTCTGATAAATCATGTAAGAAGCCTTGTGCACTTGAGGGCTTGGATGGGATGTGCGTGTTCCTCTTCAAGCCATTTGGGCCTCACTGTTTTTGCCTTTATCCATGTGCAGATGGACCTTATAATGCTTAATTAATCTATCGAAATGTAATAACCACCATGCATGCATTACCTTGTTGGTGTGCATGGTGAGAAAGAATAATATAATTTTCTTTTATCTTGAATAATATTGATCTCTTGAATTGAAGATTATCATTATTATTATTATTTTTTTATTTCTGATTGGTAAGACTGAATTACATATTACTCACCTCTCAAAAACTGGATTATCATATTGTATATTCAGAGTAAAATTGTATACTTGTATACCCTACAAATACTTTTTTTTTTAAAAAAAAAATAGATTTTTGAGTGAATGATCTTTATTTTTATATAACTTTTACAAACATAACAGCAAAAATTTACATTATTTGATAAGTCCCTAACTTCTATCATCCCTAATGTGGCAACTCGAGAGCTAAAGAGGACAAAATAACTTCGGTTCGAAGGCTCGATTCCCCTATTTGTTGGGGTTTGAAGTTCGGAAAGGCACTAGAAGGAGTTTGGAAAGTTAGATCTCCCAATCTAAACCTACGAGTAATTAATTTAAATTATTAAGGGCATTATTGAAAGATTTTTGAAAGTTATATTCCATATGGAATTATAAAAAGTAAAAAACTTATCTGCAAATAGGGGAGATTTCAAGGGTAAATGAAAAAACCACCAAATCAAAGGGTAATTACAAGATAATATTCACATAAACCAAATCAAGTGTTTTTACATGGTATGGAAGTAAAATTGGGTGAGTCCTTGTAGCAATTTCTAGGTCATCAACTTCAAGAATCTACCAAACTACCAACGACCAAATGATCTATTGGTATTTTGGTGCCCAAGAATTCCAACAATCAAGAGGTCTCGTGTTCGATTCGGTAGTGAGGACACATTTTTAGAGTGTGAAGCGAGTGGTTGTGGCACGCTGCGTGTGGTCGCTTCATGTGTGTGCACTCCACCCTAATATCTGCTCACTTGAAGTTTGTATGCGCCTTTAGTTTTTTAATGATTTGCTGCTTATATTATCAAAAAAAAACCTTCAAGAATCTAGTTGATTGGTTATCATCCTTTGTCCACTGATGAAGTTTCTCTACATAAATAAGATAGCCAAATGATAATTATTCAAAATAATAATTGTTACACACATCTGAGCCCTCACCTTGTGTGTGTGAGGGCTCGATCCCTGGATCACCTAGGGAGAACACACCTCATCCGTCTTATACAAGAGACATGATACCAAAAGGCCAAGAGACCATTGATTTTGTAACCTATTGTTGGAAAGAAGAAAGATTAGGAGAGAGATGGCAAACAACTAGAAACTTTATTAATTACTAATTGTTGATTGATTATTGGATAATACCCATTCTTCAGCTTCTAGTTACTATGTCAATAGAATTTGGACTTCTGATCAATTACAGACTGAATAGAGAATAGTGAATATATAGACCGAGACTTCTAATAAAACATCTACTCCTAAGAGATAACTTTTGTTTTGTTTTGTTTTTTTTTTTTTGAAGTGGATAAACCACATTTTATTTAATAATTAACTTGATAGGATTTCAATACATTGCTCGTACAGCACAAAATTAAAAAAAAAAACCATCATTCCCACGCATGCCGCTATATGAGATGTTGCCTCCTCTGTGCGTCAAACCACCTTGCTTGTTCAAGGCATTCCCCGAGTGGGAGGTGTGTCGTCCTCAAACACGTCACCGCCCTCAATATCCCAGTTCCTCGGGCGTGCCGGAAAGTGAATTCAAGGCTGCGCTTCACCAGGTTCCCCGCAGCTTCCAATTTGAGCCGCTTGGCTGGAGGAGCTGCATTCAACCAAAAAATAGTAAGGAAAGAGATATCACAAATGATTCTTAACCAAACACGTTGTTTGTCTTGGAAGCAACGTCTATTCGATAACTTTTGTTTTAATAAGAATAAATACAATGCAGCCTAGTACCAAACACTATCTCAGTCTAGATATTCCAATTCTCAAAATTCTTCTGGAAGTTGGATCTAGATGCCCAAAATTCTTCTTATCAAATTTTGGAGTTAGGATTTCTTGAGTATTTAATCAAAACCCTTGTATACTCGCAGGAGGAGGGATCTCAACAATTTCCAAAAGCGACTTCAAGGACACTTAGGGATAACAGAAAACACCACCTCAGAGGCTATCACATATAATGCATCAGGTCCAATCAAAGAAATGCCTATGTAATCAAGGAATTGCATATGTAATCAAATCTATGTAATTCTTTTGGGAAGATTTAAATAAAAGAATGTAGATTATCCATTTTTATCAAGAAAAAAAAAACTTATACACTTATTGAAACTTATCTTATATTGTAGAATCATCTCCTTCTCCACCAGCAGTTTTTCTCTAATTTGGGATTTTCCGCATAAATCAACATATGTTTTATTTTATGTTTTATTGTCTTTGATGGATTTTGTGTGTTTGTTTTATTTCCACAAGAAAGTATGTACAAATAACCACTTTAACCCTATCTTCTCAACCAGAGTCTAAATACTATGCATGTCACATTAATTGTTTATTGGAATTGGTAACTTGAATATATATTTATTATGTGACATTTTTTAAAACCGAGAATGAGTGTTTATAGTATTTGTAGGTGTATACAATGAAATCAGTCAGAAAAAATTCTACATAAAATTGGCCATTAAACTTATACCTATTCCACATTATTCCAGATAATTTGCATCATTGAAAAAGCTTCAAATACAAAGAACACCACCTATCACCAGCTCATCAGATTCAATGAGCTCCTAAATGAAAAATAAATAAATAAATAAAACAATGAATCTACTTGCTCTATCATTGGTTATAAATACTGATGCATATCATGAGAAGTCGAACTCATTCATCAACACAAAGCTTTCTGATTTCTAGAGATCATGAAACCCACTAAGATTTTGTTCACCATTTCGCTTCTGTTCATTCTCATCTTGGCTCCTGGTAAATCCATATTGTATATTCATGCTTCTGCTTATAAGTAAATGCATCAACATGTATCTATTGATCTCATCCATGTATATATATATATATATAACTGTTTGACATATATGTTGATGGGAATCAGAGGAGGTGACATTGGCTGAAGCTGAACTATGCTACAAGTGGAGCAAATACTTTCATCATACATGCGTCTGGGATGAATCATGTCAGAAGGCTTGTTTCCGTGAGAATGATAATATGGTAGGGAAATGCGTGTTCCTCCTCAAACCATTTGGATCTCACTGTTTTTGCATTTATCCATGTCGTGATTAATCTTTATATGTAAATGTAATATCCGCCATGCATTATCTTGGTTGTGTACATGTATGGTGAGAAAGAATAATATAATTTTTATTATCTTGAATAATGTTATCTTAGAGATTATTGTTGATTTTTTATTTATTTCTGGAATGGTATGACGTACACACTGATATATTACAGTGCTCCTCAAAAACTGGATTCTCATTTTGTGTATTTACAGAGAAAAATGTATATATGTGTATCTGTGTGGAACCCTAAAATTTTAAACTTGTCGTATTGTCTTTTTGAAAGGAGTGGATAAATTAACCACAGAATTCATTAATAAGAACCAATGTTAATTTGGTTTTCTTTCTTGACGAAGAAGGAAACCAAACTTTTTTAAATCAATGTGATAATATATATACATAAATAGATATGGATATATATATAGGAGAGAGAGAGATGTTAGGATCAGACTGGCTGGACATCCAACAGATATATTATATTTTTTATAATATTTTTAGATATAATTTGATTTATCTATAAATTTTAAATAAAATATAAATATGTATATATACTTTTTAAATTATTTATTTCAGAATACATATATATGTGCATATATATATATATATATATATATATATATATATATATATATATGTATATATAATTTTAAAAATAGCCACATTAGCAGCGCTTGGGATGATTTTAGGCGTGGCCTTCGGCCATGTTTGGTTGGGGGATAACCCCAAGGGTTATCCCCAACACAATTCCCCATAAAAAGTTTTTCCCGCCAAAACCTTTAACTAAGATTTAAAAATATAACCCACCAATACATGATAGACACATCACTATCTTATCATTAATACCTTTAGTTTAAAATTCCCTCCAAAAAATTTTTAAATTTTTCAAAACTTATTCCTATCCCCAAGTGAGATAACCCCCAACCAAACACACCCGGCTCCAGGCACCACTTGTCAATCCAGCCCATTGGCTTAGATTCGGTGTCTACACTGAAGTGGTCCATTAAAATAGAAAATTTACGAAGCATTCAGTTGGGAAAAAAATTGGATATTCATACCTATATACTGTTTAAAATTTATAGATAAATCGAAATATATCTAAAAACATTATAATATATATTTTATATATATGTATTAGATATAATATAAATGTTACAATCAGACCCGGCCGGTCTGATTGTAACATTTTTCTATATATATTATTTATTTATTTATTTATTTATATTTATAAAGTGGATAAATCCTATTTATTGATAATTAAAGATAATGTACATATTGAAGTTAATTATACTTCAATTGTAGTACATGTAATTGATTTGCATGATATTTATAAAGCTTAGTTGCTTTTGCCTTGTTCCTATACGCCTATGGCTCTCCCTGGGTATCTTCAATGTCATCTCCTTCCGGTGGCTAATGTGGTGGCATCTGTAGTGGTGCTTCCCTAGTTAAGGCAAGATGTATGCCATGGCAGCCCTCCCAATTCCCGTTCTTTTTCTCCCCCTCCCTCGGTCGGTCAGAACACTGTTTCAATCCGGTCACCTCCCATTTTGACATTTGGAGCATGTTTTAACGATTTCCAACCGTATGGATGGGAAGATCATAGAAAAATAAGCTAGCATATCCATTTTCATACAATTTAAAAAATTGCTATGATGTTAGGGTTTGTAGCTCTGAACTTTGGATCTGTGGATCTATTCACCTCTAATGTTTTGGGTTGATGGCAACGAGGAAGAGTAGTAATAAGGAGGATCTGTGATGATAAGGAGCTTCTCAGCCTTACACCAGGACCATGAAGATGAAAAGAAGAGAGAGAGAGAGGGGGTGGTTAAGTAATATGTTATCTAGGGTGAGATTTTAACTATATTTAAACCTCAAAATTCTTAGAACCCCTAAATATGACTAAATGTAGGGGTATATAAGCAAAATAAAGTTGATTTGTAGGGGAATGCAAATAAATATCATTTTTGTAGGAGCATTTATGTGAAACCCAGGGTATTTTCTTAGAATTTCATGTTATTAGATATTTAATCAATTTCGATAATTGTTAGAGAATAAGGGAAGTCTCCCAAGTTGGACTTATTTGAATTTTCTATTTAGACAATTATTATGGAATAAATGGTTGTAATTGGTTTTAATAATTAATTAGTTAATTGAATAAAAATGATTTTTGATTGTAATAGATGTATTATACTACAGAATTATATATAAGAATATATTTTTATCTAGTAATTTAAAGATAGAAATCAGATAAGATAATTGAATAAGAAAGTGGGATATATTTTAATATATTCATGAGATCCCGATAACATGTCATATAAATTCAAAAATACTTGAATAAATTAAAAGAAATGATGTGATGGACGTGATATTTTATATAAATATAGTCAAATATGATTAGGTTAAGACATGCATGCATGATGTGAAATGATTTTTGAATCCCATGCATCGGTACACAACAATTAATGGTTGGATTTATTTTGTCTAAGTAAAATGCACAAAGAGAAGCTACCATGTGATTTATCCAATTTGAGTGGACGGTTAGATTGAAAGTGGTTAGTAACTGAAAACCATCGATGGTGGAGGTCGCAACAATGAGAAAACGCGTGAAATCCAAAGAGGGAAAAATGTCAGAAAATTCCAGCCGCCCATCTGTGTCAGAATCATGATCTCGAGGCAGCTCTATCGTTTCTCAACTCCGCCAGCAGACAACGTCACCGCGTAGAGTTATATGCAACAAACGAAATTCAAACAAAAAGATAAACTCTATCGCATCTTATCCAAAGGTCTACCCGCGACTTCTATAAATAGGGGGGTAGTTCTCAAACCCTGGAGCTGTCATTGTTTAGAGAAAGAGAGAGGGTGTCCATCTCTGGTCGGCGTAATCGACGCGGGCGAGGAAGTAATGACTACTGCCTTAGGTAGGGAAGTGATCGTGTAGGCTGCTCACTTAGTAGCGACGACGCTGAGGGGAGCCACCGCCAAAGATGCTTGTAAGTCCCTCCATCTTTGCTATTCTATTTTGGGAGAGGGAAGTAGACTGTGAGAGATGATGATGTATGCCTAGGGAATACATGATAGTTATTATAGGTATGTAAATCTATATACATACATGGCAGTGAACTTAGATAAGGTTGTGAGAGTTGTACTTGGATCTCTTGAGGTTGAAGGATGTATAGCTTAGTTGAATTGGGTTCTCTGTGAATGGTTGTAAAGGTGAAGAGGAGTTTGGCCGGGTAGCATCATGGCAGAGGTTTTATGAGAAACATGGGTTTCTCTGACTTCTTAGATTAGAGTTGGATGATTTGTTGAGTTTATAAATACATGTATGGGTTTCTTTATGAGTTATATGCAGGGATATGTCACTTAGTATGTGCGTGAAGCTCTCTGAATCTTTTAGAGTGTGCATGATTAAGTGGTGATGGTTCTTCTAGTTAAAACTTGTGAACCTGTGAATAAGGTTGGGTAAGCATAAGTGATTGACAAGTGAGTCTCAGTCATTTTATACTTGTGTTTGATATGTTGGACTTCTACTTGACAGTATAAAGATGAGAGTTGGTAATGATTTGGATTGTGAGCATATCCAGGCCTTGTAATTACGTTTGTAAGCTCTGTAGTGTTCTTTTGAACCTGTGCATGCAGGCAAGGGTCAATGAAGGTTGTTAGTATGATATCTTAACATTAAAGTTTTTCCAGTTTATTTAGATAGGTTATTGATGGGTGATCGATTTCAGGGAGAGTGTTTACATAGGTGGGGATGTTTGTGTGTTTTAAAGGCTTCACTTAGAACTATTTACAAACTGTGAATATTGTAACGCCCCGACCCGGATCCAGGGACCTCGGGCACGTCCACATACCGGCCGTATCCAAGTGGAGACGGGCCCCACTCGAATACAAGGCCTAAAAATGATAAGCAGATAACAATAATAATCAAATGTTCATTAATAATAAAGAACAACATCAGAGTTATACAACGGAATTAAAAATCATGAAGGGTTCCAGGTACCCTACAAAGCTCTATACAAAGTCAGTCCCTATAAGGGTCCTACAAGTGAAACTCTCACACAACCTGAGGTCCTCGGACCTCTCCAACCTATCCCAGTCCCATGCGTAGCTCCAAACCCTAAGTCATCTGTTCCTCTTAACACGGAAGACAAAAGAAAGTGAAGTGAGCTTTCCGAAGGAAAGCTCGATAAGTACCCTACTTGAGAGAAATCAAGATAAGCATAGTCCAAATAGTCAAGATAGACAAATCAAGACAAATAGTCAACACAATGAGTCAATCAAACGGGGCCCCCTAAGCCCGACCAATCACACCTCCACGGTCAGCACAAGTGCCGTGTGCCTCAATGGTCAAGTCTTGGGACGACGGTGGCTATGCTCCCTGAGTACGCATACTCCATCCCTGAGACATACCAACCCAACCTAAACACAAGCACCATGAGTCGCACAGTAATGTCCCGGTCGACGGTGGCATGCTCAGTGAGCATCCAAAAAGACAACTTGTCCAAACAACCAATCACAGATGTGGAAGAACATCAAACAAAACATGTATACCGGGAATCAACAACAGATATCCAAATCATAGTCACAGGCACAATCACGATACCAGCAAAAGATACCAAACCAGGTATAAGAATGCCAAAGAAACCCATACAAAGGGTAGAAACGAGGCAAAGGCACTTACCTCAATTCGTGAAGCCTGGAATCCCACAGAATCTTCTCCTAATGAGTCTCCACACTCTACGTCAATATCTGGTGATAACATTCACGCCTTAGTATTTATTCAATTATATGATAGATAACACTTTTACTAAGTGGTTGTCCTATATACATGTGTCCAAATGCACCACTTGTCTCTCATGAAACTTGGCCCAACTACGGATCGGCCGATTCAAGTTCCTTGACCTTATTCCCCATATTTTCACTAGTTCACACCTAGGCCATAACTCACAAGGTCCAAACCTATCAAGGATTCCAACTATATTCACTCATGCTAATGTACTATCTATCATTTCATCCTCAACCTTCACCACTATGAACCCACACCACCAACTCACAACCCAGCCGATTCCATAGCTTCAACCATAACTTTGTCATCAAACAATCATAACTTACATGAATGAAAGCCTCAAACAACCCCATCAGAGAGCCTTTACCACTCAAAACAAAGAATCAGGAACAAACACACACCTGAGCAAGCCTACTGACAATGAAGATCCATAACCTCAAGCCCAAACAACCAGCATTCAACCCAGTTAACTTCCCTGGATGTTCACCAAAACAAAACAAGGACCATCAACCTTCACTTAACTTCCCTGGATGTTCACCAAGACAAAACAAGGACCATCAATCTTCACTGCTCACACACAGCATCAATCATTTTAATCAACCTTTCAAAACCTTTCAGTTAACTTCTCCTCTACCTTTTCATATCTTACACACACCAAATACATACATGCACATCTCCCAACTTGCAGATCCTATTCATTCATCAATTCTTCATTATTGTTACCCAAGTAATCTAAGCCTCAACAACACTAAGTAGACATTTATCGACCTCCATATCCTCTCATTCCCTCAGATTAAACAGTTAACACCAACACACACAAATACCCACACAGGTCCTTGTGATCCTTTCTCATGAACATCATGAACCCACCAATACCTTCACTGTCTTATTATAACCATTCTTATTAACGGAAATTCAACACAACTAACTAGATAACCAAAGCATGAACGGGAGGGAAAGAAGGAGGCTTACAAAAAAACAGTAATGCG
Organism: Dioscorea zingiberensis; assembly: GCA_026586065.1. Classification (NCBI taxonomy): domain Eukaryota; kingdom Viridiplantae; phylum Streptophyta; class Magnoliopsida; order Dioscoreales; family Dioscoreaceae; genus Dioscorea; species Dioscorea zingiberensis. The sequence continues at coordinate 65,391,896 of CM048819.1, read as the reverse complement.
TGTCGCATCCGGGTTCCGGCAGCTTGGAGGCGTGGCAGTGCTTCTTCTCTCATAGGCTTCACCGGGCCTATCAAGTTTCCAAACGCCTCGACACGATGAGTTTGCTCGGCCATAGTCTCCCTATGGCTAGAGGAGCTCCTCCATGATTTTCTGGTGTCCGGTAGAGGCTGTGGTCCGAGAACGGTTGCCCGTGGGTTCTCGGATCAATGGCGATGAACGGAGAAGAAGGAGGAGAAGGAAGCAAGGTTGACGGCGTTCTAGGGTTTCGAGGGTACTCTCCTCTATTTATAGGAGTTTGCAACTAGCTGGAGGATAGGATTACGATCGCGTCGATGGGTTTAATTTCGCTGGCCCGTACGAAATTAACGGAGTCCATTTAGAGATAATTCTCTCTCTCTCCCCAGATGTCTCTCTATCTTTCTATCTATACCTCTCTCTCTATATATATATATACTACGATATATCCTCCAATCAAGCCACGCGTTTTCAACCTTTAATTCAAATCCCATCAACAATGCATGTCCCCTCCTACAAATATATATATATATATATATATATATATATATATATATATATAGAGGGTCGATTTGCATCTTACCACGGAATCGCTTCATTTCCTGCCTAGCCCATTTGGCCCCCTGAGTATTTTTTTTTTTTATGGATGGGAAGATCTGCTAAAATAAGCTACCACAGTAAATTTTCATATAATTTGGTAACCGTTTGGTCCTCTCACTTAATGGTTGAAATTCTCGATCGTTCAAATCCCTATAAGTTTTGATCATTAAGATGAAGACCCTACAAGTTCCCAAATTGTATGAAAATTGATAGGCTAACTTATTTTTCGATGATCTTTCCATCCATACGGTTGAAAATTGTTCAAACATGCTCCAGGCTGGGGAATCAAGCGGTACGGAAATTTACAATTTCCTACCTACCGATGTAATCAAGACTCTATATATATATATATATATATATATATATATAATTAGTATTATTTTATTCATATAGGTATATTAGTATTTTATCTTATTCTTTTATCTTCTGATTTAAAAAAAAAACTCAAACCAATCTCACCATCACCAACCTTGCATGTTAATACGTACATATATATTATCATTATAATCATTATTATATTTTCTTTTGAATTCAATGAATCTGACTCTTTTATATATATATATATATATGATATCCATCAAATCATTCCTTCTCTTTTGTTCATGTTTGTACATAAATCCTTACCTATTAACACTTTTACATGCAGGTCCTTATTTGAGAGAGAGGCAAATTTTCATTCAAGTCCTCAAACTTTCTGAAATTACGGATAGGTCCCCAAAAACCCAAATTAACCATAATTAGGAGATTAACAAACTTAATCCCTCTTTTCTCGTAAAGTTGGGGACTTTATTTTATTACCAAAGATTTCAATACCTAAAATCTCCTTATTTTACAAATATAGTTAACTACTTGGTCAAATAAGTTGGATAAGTTGGGTTGGTTAATGGGCCAGACCCTTTTAATTAGTTACATATGCATTATAAGTGATATTATTTGTAAACACTTGTGTGTATGTTGAGTGTGGACCTATGGTTGCCAGATATCGGCGTGGATGCGTCAGGAGGATTTTCAGGTGGAACAGCTGGGGACTACGTGATTTTAGAGATAAGTTACCTTCGCCTTGATTCCCGCCCATCTTTGGGTTTTCTTTGTGTTTGATAATGCTATTTCTTTTAGCATGTGCTATTAAACTTCTGTTATTGGATGCATGCACGTACCTATGTTTGCTTGTTTTCCTTCCTTTGTACGTGCATGGTTGAGAGCTAGAGTAGAGTGCTTTTTATTGCTTGTTATATATGCTCGTTGGACACGTTGGCCCGTGGGCCGACACTTGACTGTGGATACATGGTCTCGTGTGCTGGCTGAGTAAGCGTGCTCCGGACGGGTTCGTTTTCCGGTTCAGTGGAGCAAATGCTCAAAGTGGGCGTTGGTGAGGACACCCGACGTTACGATAGTTCCATGCGAGGGGAGGATACCACGGTAGTCCAACTTGTCGATTGGGGCGATACACGGCAGTGTTAACACGTAAGAGAGGTGGCGCTACTATGCGGCCAGGAGGGTCGATTTCCAGCGGTCAAATTTGACGGAAAATTTTGATGTCATCGATTCTTGGAATTCCATTCTGGGCCCGAGGGCCAGTGTTTGACTAGGAGTCCTTGCGTTGGTTATTTTTGATAGACTCCTAGGCTCTTATTTGTGCGGGCAAAATCCCGGATGCTTGTATTTATGCTTACTGCTTATCTTGCTTATTGACTGGCTTTGTTGAGATCCCTGCGGGGGAACTTACTGAGCTTTCCTTTCGAAAGCTCATTCTTTTTGATTTCCTTTTCTTTTTAGGAATAAAGGAATAGTGATTACAGACTCAGGAACTCCGCGTTGAGATTCGAAGATCTCAAACCTTTTAGAGAGAGACAATGCAACTTTTTTTTTAGGACCCTAGTAGGGCCCATAGTGTACCATTAAATTTCGATTTTCCGCTGTGTAACTCTTGATATTAATGGAAATAATGTTATCTGTTCTTTATTATTTAGGCCTTGTATCCGAGGGGAGCCCGTCTCCACTTGGGTACGGTCGATCTGCGCACGAGCCCGAGGTCCCGGGATCTGGGTCCGGGTGTGACAATTTAACTAAATATGATGCGTCTCAGATCTCAAATACCACGTGTTGCTATCCCATTTTCTCCAAATTAATCGGCACACGGTCCCCAAAAGGTGCCACCATGCCTTTATGGGACTAAACAAAGCCGTCCAAGCAGGTAAAAAGGAGGGCAAGCGACTCTCTCGTGATGGTTGATAAGACAGGGACCCGAATCCAGAGAAACAGAGCTAAAATACAGAGAGGAGAAGTGCCATGAGGGGAGGTAAGAAGAAACAAAGCTAAAACTGAACTCCTCTTTCTTCTCCGGCCAACTTTCGCCTGAATTGACCATCGAAGCCGGCTCGGGCGTTAGAGCCCCACCCCCTCTCACAGGTTCCTCTTTTCTGTCCCGACTATAGGTGAACTTGAGAGGAGAGCACCTACAACATCGTCTTCCAGCGGAGAAAACATCACCTATTCATTGGAGAGATTGACCGTCAACGTTGCTAGTACTCAAGATCTTCAGTTAACAAAATACATATTTTTGTAAGGGTATATAAGTAATTATCTCTCTATATATAAGTATATGTGTAAAATATTATTTATACTCAGGAGGCCAGGGAGAGATAACAAACAACTAGAAACTTTATTGATTACTAATTGCTATTGATTATTGGATAATACCCTTTCTTAGGCTTCCAGTTACTATGTCAATAGGATTTGGACTTCTGATGAATTACTGACTGAATAGAGAATAGTGAATAGAGATCAAGACTTCTAAAACATCAACCTCTAAGAGATAACTTTTGTTTTGATAAGAATAAATAAAATGCAGCTTAGTACCAATTTTCCAATGCTCAAAATTCTTGTTGAAGTTGAATTAGGATACTCAAAATTCTTTCCATCAAATTTTGGGGTTGGGGTCTAGCGCTTACTAGTGACACACCAACACGGATCACAGGAGGTGATGAAGACTTCGAGGACAACACAGCAGGAACCAAGCAGCGCTAGGAGGAGTCTGAAATACCAACCACCAAATTCAGTCATGAGGAAAGCCTACAATTAAATTTTTGTATCTCTTTATGCTCTCTGACTGAGTTTGTAATATGAACTTAACTATTATCATAAATAAACAAATATAGTTTATCCACTTCATCAAAATATAAAAAAAAATTGGGGTTGGGATTTCTTGAGTATTTTATCAAAACCCTTGTACCCTTTATTGAAACTTATCTTATATTGTAAAATTCTTCTTAAAGTTGAATCAGGATCATACCCAAAATTTGTAATTCACTTGGTGAGCTAAGGTCCCGGGTTTGAGTCCCCGCCTCCTTAATGAAGGGAGCAATTTGGACAATTCATTTGGTGAGCAACAAAGTTTTCAAGTTCGAGTCCTCATCTTTGTACGTGCACAGTGAGGGTTCAAGTCTTGTATTAAATACAAAAACCACGTCGTTGACAAGTCTCCTAAGGTCTTTATGGCCTATGTCAAAAACAAAAACAAACAACAAAAAAAAATTTGGGGTTAGGATTTCTTGATTATTTTATCAAAACCCTTGTACACTTTATTGAAACTCATCTTACATTGTAAAATCATCTCCTTCTCCATGAGCAGTTTTTCTCCAATTTGGGATTTTCTGCATAAGTCCACATATTCTTTATTTTATGTTTTCATTTGATTTTGTGTGTTTGTTTTATTTCCACACAAGATGGTATGTACAAATAACCATGTTAACCCGATCTTCCATGTCACATTATTTATTAGAATTGGTAACTTGAATATATAATTATTAGGTGACATTTTTTAACACTGTATTTTTAGTATTTGTAGGTGTATACAATGAAATCAGTCAGAAAAAAAATCTACATAAAATTGGCCATTAAACTTATACCTATTCCACATTATTCTAGATAATTTGTATCATTGAAAAAGCTTCAAATACAAAGAACACGTACACCTATCACCAGCTCATCAGATTCAATGAGCTTATAAGTGAAAAAAAATGTAAAACAATGAATCCACTGGCTCAATAATTAGTTATAAATACTGATGTTCATGAGAGGAACTCATTCATCAACACAAAGCTTTCTGATTTCTTGAGCTCATGAATCCCATGAAGACTTTGTTTATCATGTCACTGTTGTGCATTCTCATCTTGGCTCCTGGTAAATCTTATCTATCCTTACTTCTGTTTATAAGTGCATGCATCAACATGTACTAATCCCACCAAAGGACCATTGGTCTAATGGTATTTCGAATTAAGATCTTATTTGGGTAATTCACTTGATTGAAGCGTCTTTCCACCGGGTTGAGTTCTTTGCCCATGTAAATGGGGGAACATGTTGAATAATTACTGACTTGGTGAGCACAAAGCTCCAGGGTTAGTCCCATATCGCATGCGCCTTGACGGTAAAGGGTCAAAGGTCTTTGTCGGCCTTATAAGGTCACTCTTGACATCCCTTGTGGAGGGTTTATCCTATATTAAAAAACATATACTAATCCCATGACTGGGTTAATAATTTTTTTTTTTAAACTCTTTGAAATGTTGATGGGAAATCAGAGGATGTAACATTGGCTGAAGCTGGATCAGAATGCAAGAAGTGGAGCAAATACTATCATCATCTGTGCTTCTGGGATATACAATGTGAGAAGGCGTGTGCACTTGAGAATATGCTAGGAAAATGCTTGTTCGCCCCACCAATTGGATCTCACTGTTTTTGCATTTATCCATGTCCTGATTAATTTATGCAGATGTAATATCCGCCATGCATTGTTGATTTTGCATTTATCCGCGTGTATGGTGAGAAAGAGAAAATAAAAAAAAATCATCTTGAATAATGATATCTTAAAGATTATTGTTTTTTTTTTTGTAATTTCTGAATTGATACAATGAATTTGTGAGTTCATGTCGGGTTGTAGTGTGATGTAGTTGCAACAATTGTTGAACCACAGTCTCTCAATGAACTCTCAAGCTCTCTCTCACACACGCACACAATCAAAACAATGAAAAGTATGAAGAGAAGGGACACAAAAGTTAATTTGGTAACCCAGTTCGGCTTCCAAGCCTACGTCTAGGGGTCAAGCCCGTAGAAATGATCCACTAAAAGAGGGAAGGAAACATGAGTACAAATCTCTTGTCACTCATCTCACAACATACAAACACCCTCACTCAAGATTGGTGACTACCACTCAACCTAACTCCCTTAGGTTTTACTCCGGCGGCATCAACCTCAATCTTTAGAGCTCAGCCTTATATAAATATCACCTGTCTCTTTTAGATTCCCTCCAATCTTCGCGGGAACTATTTTTGGATACTTTTCAAAAATAGCCGTTGCAATTACGAACTTGCAATGTGGCCCAATTGCTGAACTGACTAATAAGATTGTAGCATACGTTGCAACATGACCTAGCAACATCATCAACCCACCCAGTTTGAGCCCTAGTCGACCACGTCATATCCTCCCGATATTGACCACGCAACCGGTTAGACCTCTCTACGTCACGTTCACTATCCTCTTCAAGTTACACCTCGCCTAGGTGCTCCACGGCCTTTCAAACTTGTTCTCCATTAATCTAAATTTGGGTCACATAATCTTCCTAAATTATCTCAATCATTTTTTCCAAACTTATCCCAACAAAAACAATTATTTTCAATTAGCTTCTTCTTGAGTACCTCATCTCCTTCCTTAACTCTTCTCCACAGATCAAAACTCCAACAAAAACAGCCTGATTGGCAATCATCCTCTGTCCACTGACGAAGTTTCTGTACCTAAAATAAGATAGTCAAATGACAATTATTTAAAATAATAAGTGTACATTTGAAATGGATTTCTCCTTCCTCAGACATTAATCATATATCTGTTTGACGGGCGTAGATTTTACATAGAGCGCATAAGGGAAAAGAGCATATTAATTGGTACAATTTGGGATTTTCCGCATAAATCCACATATTCTTTATTTTATGTTTTCATTTGATTTTGTGTGTTTGTTTTATTTCCACAAGATAATATGTACAAATAACCATTTTAACCCTAGCTATCTTCTCAACTAGAGTCTAAATACTATGCATGTCACATTAATTGTTTATCAGAATTGGTAACTTGAATATATATTTATTATCTGACATTTTTTTAAAACAGCGATTGAGTATTTATAGTATTTGTAGGTGTATACAATGAAATCAGTCAGAAAAAATTCTACATAAAATTGGCCATTAAACTTATACCTATTCCACATTATTCCAGATAATTTGCATCATTGAAAAAGCTTCAAATACAAAGAACACATGCACCTATCACCAGCTCATCAGATTCAATGAGCTCATAAATGAAAAAAAAAAAAAGTAAAACAATGAATCTACTGGCCGCTCAATCATTAGTTATAAATACTGATGCACATGAGATCAAGGAACACTCATTCATCAACACAAAGCTTTCTGATTTCTTGAGCTCATGAATCCCATGAAGACTTTGTTTACCATTTCGCTTCTGTTCCTTCTCATCTTGGCTCCTGGTAAATCCATGTATATCCATTCTTCTGCTTATAAGTAAATGCATCAACATGTATATTGATCATCTCATGCATGGGTTAATAACTTTATATATATATATATATATATATATATATATATATCGATCGATATTCTTATCTGCAGTAATATTAACGTTAATGTCTGTCTTGATTACCTCTATTTTAAATTTACTGCACAATGGTTTAAGGAAATCCAACAAATGGATGGAAAGAGCATTCAAAAATAAAATAAGCTAGTCAATTTTCATACAATTTGGAAACTTGTAGGGTTTTAAATCTTAAAAGTGAAATTCAACCAGGTAAGATTTTTATAAATTTTCACCCGTTAAGATGAAGACCCTACAAGTTCCTAAATAATATGAAAATGAGATATCTTAAACTTTTATTTTCGATGTTCTTTCCATCCATATGATTGGATTTGAAAAAAAATTCTCCAAGTGCCTCAAAATGAGGCGAACTTAAATGAATAGTAATACGGCCGGTCTTATACTAACATTTTTAATATATATATATATATATATATATATAATATAATATATTTAACTCTTTGACATATATGTTGATGGGAATATATCAGAGGAGGTGACATTTGCTGAAGCTGGACTATGCCAGAAGTGGAGCAAATACTTTCATCATACATGCGTCTTTGAGACATCATGTGAGGAGGCTTGTTTACGTGAGAATATGATAGGGAAGTGTCTGTTCCTCTACAAACCATTTGGGATTCACTGTTTTTGCTATTATCCATGTTCTGATTAATCTATGTACGTAAATATTGTAATATCCACCATGCATTATCTTGGTCGTGTGTATGGTGAGAAAGAATAATATAATTATTTTTATTATCTTGAATAATGTTATCTTAGATATTATTGTTGATTTTTTATTTATTTCTGGAATGGTACGGCGCGCGCACTGACATATATATTACAGTGCTCCTCAAAAACTGGATTCCCATTTTGTGTATTTACAGAGAAAAATGTATATACATGTATCCCTGTGAAACCCCTAAAATTTCAAACTTGTCATATTGTCTTTTGAAAGGAGTGGATAAACCACCAAATTCATTATATAATAAGAACCAATGCGATATTTTTGGTTTGAAAGGATTGGGTAAACCACCAAATTTGTTTTATTATATATTACAGTACATGTTGAAGTTGAAGTATATGACATTAAGGTGCGTGACATTTATAAAGCTTGGTTGCTTTTGTCTAGTTCCTCTTCGCCTATGGCTCTTCTTTGGTTTCTTCAAAGTCATCTTCCTCATCCTCCCCCTCCTCCATGACTAAGCTCAAAATATCCGTAATATAAGCAAAAGCCCTGGTCTCCTCCTAGGATAGAGGCCCCTCCCTCAGTAGCCATACTTGGCTTTGCCAATGATGCCTTGCCCGTTGTACACTGATGTCTGGGCCGCGGATCAACTGTTTCAAAGTGTTTGCCAATGCTATAGGGGTGCTCCCGCTGATCCATTTATCATGCTAAAAACTGATGGTGTCCCCCCTCCTGGCTCTAGCTTGAATCCCTAGCTCGATTGCCTTCCAATGCGATATTATCCCTCGCCAGCAGTAAGAGGCTTGCCCTGGTAGTCTCACGTGTGGGTTGATGTAAGAGTTCCGAAAGTACTAGTGCTTGATCACCTTGAGGCATATCTCGCCCCTGTCATTCAGTATATATACACCACCACCATTTGCCCAACATGGCAACATTGAAGCTGTATAAGTCGATGATTTCCCATCTCCCTTGCTCTTTGGGTCTACAAGGCAGCTTCCAATTTACCAGACTATACGAGCTCTTTTTGCATATCCGGCCCTTGCCATAGGAAGTCCCGTCGTACAGCGTCAATGTGGTGTATGACCCATTCTGGGAACTTGTAGATAGCTAGCCAATAATGAGGAATGGCCAATAACAAGCAGTTGATCAAGGTGGTTCACCCCCACCCACCCATCAACAACAGTCCCCCTTGCCACGCGTCTTAGATCCCTGTTTTTGATTCTGTGAATGAGCTTTTCCCAATCTACCTTCTTTGGCTTGGTCCCAAAAATCATAATTCCCAAGTATGTTATAGGCAGCTTCTCAATTTTGCAATTCAAGATGCCCTCTAGCATCTATGGGGGATGATCTGTGGTGTTGATTGGGACTAGCATGGTTTTGCCATAGTTTATGCGCAGCCCGGATAGTCCTTCATATAGATAGAACATTAGTTTGAGGGTGCGCAGGTCTCCAGAACATAGTACCAGAAGGTCATTGGCGTATTGTAGCAATGTGATTTCCTCCCCCTGATTCCCACATCGGATCCCTTGGAATAGGTTGGCTCGATTGGCATTTGCTAGCATCACATGGAAGACATCTGCAACTATGACAAATAGTAGAGGTAAAAAAGGATCCCCCTGTTGCAGTCCCCTCTTGTGTCTCACATAGCCTTGCAGTGTCCCATTAATGGGAATCATGGACTTCTGTCCGAAAGATTATTTGAATCCATAGAATCCATCTTTGGCCAAAGCCCCTTGCCTTTAGTACATCAAACAGAAATCCCCAGTCTAGTTTGTCGAAGGCTTTTTCGAAATCCACCTTCAGAAGTACCCCTCCCCGTCTGCTCCTCCTCATAAGATTGATGAGTTCCTCCGCTGCAATTATATTGTCCTGAATGCTCACCGCCCTTGATGAATGTAAATGCCTGTGACTCATCGACCAGTTCTTGCATCAGTGGTTGTAGTCTGTTGGCGAGGACTTTGGTAATAATTTTCATATAACAATTAATCAAGTTGATTGGACGATAGTCCTTGATCTCTCGTTGGGATTCAGTTTCTGAGATCAAGACAATGTGGGCCCAGTTAAGTTGTTCCTATAGAGCTCATCAAATAGTTACATAAGGTCCCCTTCATAAAGTCCCACCCTTGCTGATAGATTTTCATTGGATACCCATCCGGGCCCGGGGCCTTGTCCAGGTTGAGTTCCTTAATGGCGTTCCAGACTTCCTCCGTGGTGAATGGCTCCTCCAGTCGACCCATATTGACATGAGGTTGTTCGGAGAGAAGTTGTTCCCAATTGGTGTTATACCTGATCTCCCTTATGTTGCCCGACAAATCACTAAAGTGAGAGGCAAATGCGCCAATGATTTTTTCAGTACTTGTGAGAGTGGACCCTTGATGCTCTATCTAATGAATCCAATTATGACATTTGCATTGATTCGTGATTGCATGGAAGAATCTTGTGTTATTATCTCCCTCTCTTAACCAAGTGATTCTGGAGCCTTGTCTCCACTGTTCTTCCTCCCTCCGGATAATGTCCCCGTAACATCTTTGGTGGTTTAGGAACTCCTCCTCTTCGCCCAAGTCAAGATCCCGTACTTCTTGAAGGACATCAATAGCTTCTATCTTCCCCAGCAGCTCCTCTTTTTATACCTCCGACCCCCTGTAGGTTTCCTTGTTCCAGAATCTCAATCTTTTCCTGATAGGGGTTAGTTTTTTATCCACCAGGAAGGCTTCGTTCCCAGCGTAAGTGTTACCCTCCCACCATTGCTTTATCATCCCCAAAAACCTTCATATTTGCCCCACGCCCTATTGAATCTAAAGACCGCATTAGCCCGGTCAAAGGTGCCGTATCCAAGGCAAATAGGTGTGTGATCTGAGATGACCCTGCGTAGGGCAACTTAATAGATATTCCAATGCTCAAAATTCTTCTTGAAGTTGAATCAGGATACCCAAAATTCTTTCCATCAAATTTTTGGGTTAGGATTTCTTGAGTATTTTATTAAAACCCATGTACTCTTTATTGAAACTTATCTTATATTGTAAAATTCTTCTTGAAGTTGAATCAGGACACACAAAATTCGTAATTCACTTGGTGAGCAAAGGTCTCTAGTTCGAGTCCCCTCCTCCTTAATGAAGGGAGCAGATTGGGCAATTCATCTAGTGAGCAATAAAGCTCCCAAGTTCGAGTCACCATCTTTATGCGATGCACGGTGAGGGGCTCAAGGTGCTCGTCACTTTCAAGCCACACCTCTTGAGAAGCCCTCTGAAGAGGTGTTTATGGTCTTGTCAAAAAATTGGAGGATAGGATTTCTTGATTATTTTATCAAAACCCTTGTATACTTTATTGAAACTTATCTTATATTGTAAAATCATCTCCTTCTCCGTTAGCAGTTTTTATCCAATTAATTTGGGATTTTCCTCATAAATCCACATATTCTTTATTTTATGTACGTTTTGATTTTGTGTCTTTGTTTTATTTCCACACAAGATTCTATGTACAAATAATCATTTTAACCCTATCTTCTCAACTACAGTGTAAATACTATGGATGTGTCACATGTTTATTAGAATTGGTAACTTGAATATATATTTATTTTGTGACATTTTTTTAAAACCGCGAATGAGATTTATAGTATTTGTAGGTGTATACAATGAAATCAGTCAGAAAAAAAATTCTACATAAAATTGGCCATTAAACTTATACCTATTCGACATTATTCCAGGTGATTTGTATCATTGAAAAAGCTTCAAATACAAAGAACACATGCACCTATCACCAGCTCATCAGATTCAATGAGCTCATAAATGAAATAAAGTAAAACAATGAATCTACTTGCTCAATTAATCATTAGTTATAAATACTGATGCATATCATGAGAAGAACTCATTCATCAACACAAAGCTTTCTGATTTCTAGAGATCATGAACCCCACAAAGATTTTGTTTACCATTTCGCTTTTGTTCATTCTGATCTTGGCTCCTGGTAAATCCATGTATCCATTCTTCTGCTTATAAGTAAATGCATCAACATGTATATATTGATCTCATGCATGGGTTTATATATATATATATATATATATATATATATATATATATATATATATTTTAACTCTTTTGACATATATGTTGATGGGAATCAGAGGAGGTGACATTTGCTGAAGCTGGACTATGCCAGAAGTGGAGCAAATACTTTCATCATACATGCGTCTTGGATGTATTTTGTCAGAAGGCTTGTTTACGTGAGAATATGGTAGGGAAATGCGTGTTCCTCCTCAAACCATTAGGGTCTCACTGTTTTTGCTATTATCCATGTCGTGATTAATCTATGCAAATGAAATATCCGCCATGCATTATATATCTTGGTCATGGACTCATGTGTATGGTGAGAAAATAATAATATAATTTTTATTATCTTGAATAATGTTTTTTTTTTTTTTTTGAAAAAGTGGATAAACCACATTTTATTTATCATGATAATGGTTTACATTGCTTGGTAGATCGGACTAGAATACATAGTTTGTGATTGTTCTCCCCGTCTGCCAGCAATGTCCCCGATCTTGTTCTTAACTCAGGTTTGAGCTGGGTCCTCTCCGGAGGAATCTCCGCCTTCGTCAGTCCTTCCTGGTGTGTCAGTTGTGAATTCCAAGCTTCGCTTCACCAGGTTCGCCGCTGCTTCCAGCTTTGGTCTTTTCGCCATAGGAGCTGCATCCAACCAAGAGATAGTGAGGAAAGAGATCTCACGAATAATTTGTAAGAAAACGCGTTGTTTATCCTGGAAACACCGTCGATTTCTCTCCCCCCATATGCTCCAAGTTATTGCTATTATAGCGATATCCCATCCTCCTCTTAGGATATTGTCCACCTCGGAGGAGGTATCCCTGGTACCCCATAGCCCCCGGAGGTCCACTTCCCCAGTTCGAGCACCGAACAATGATCTGAAGTGGTTCCAAATTTGACTTACGTATGGGCATGAGATGAGTAAATGATGAACCGTTCATCCTCCGTTCGGCATAGATAGCAGCTAGTGCGGTCCCCTCTCCACTTCCTCTTGTGTAGATTGTCGAGGGTGAGTATCCGATTCTCCCTGGCTAACCATGCAAATAGTTTTGTCTTGAGAGGACACGGTTGTTTCCAGAATCCCTGCTTGAGGTCACTTCGTATACCCCCGTCTATTCTGAAGCGGTAGAGTGATTTGACCGTGAATATTCTATTATTCGTGAGTCCCCATTCCTTGGTGTGAGCTGCCTCACGGGTTTTGCAATGTGTTCTTCCAGTGACCGGATTATTGTTTCAAAACCTTCCATTTCCCTAGCCGTCATTGGGCCTGGTTTGAGGAGTGGTTGGCCATTTTGGATCTTGGTCCTCGCACCTTGAAGAGTTAGGTGTCGTGTTATGGTTAGCTCTTGTAGGCCTGGGAAGGTGCTTAGCAGTGATTGTCCCTGCCACCATTTGTCCCACCAAAAGTTGGTGTCACCACCATAACCGGGAATAACGCGAATGTTTGCCATTACCAGGGATCCTTCTCTGCAAAGACTTTTCCAGAAGGTTGATGCTCGCCCCTGTGTCGGTCTATGCGGGTTAATGCGGCCTCTCCTAGAGTAAGCGTCTTGGAGGATTTTCTGACATATGCCCGCACGTTCGGTGAGAATTCTCCACCACCATTTTCCCAGCAAGGCCCCATTGAAAGTTCGGAGGTTTAGAATCCCCCATCTTTAGGTCTGCAGATTCTATCCCATTTGACTAGGTGGTAGCTGTAGGTATCCTTGTCCACGCCCCTCCATAAGAAGTTTCGCCTGATTCAGTCAATCTGCTTAATAACCCATTCTGGGAGACGGAAGGCAGCCATCCAGTGGGTCGGGATGGTTGAAATTACTGAGTTTATCATCGTCAGTCTTCCTCCTAACGACAGTAGTTTCCTTTTCCACGATGCAAATCTTCCTCTAATTTTCTCAATTAGTGTTCTCCAGTCTTCCTTTCTAGGGCGACCACCCGATAAAGGGATCCCTAGTTATTTGATTGGGAGATTGGCAACTGCACAATTAAGTACCTCTGCGAATTCCTCAATGTTATAATCCCTTGACTTGATCGGGATGATGACGCTCTTGGTGTAGTTAATTTTTAATCCCGAAAAGCCCTTGAAAAGGTAAAATATTAATTTCAGGATGCGGGCATCGGCCAATCCCCCAGTGCAGAATATTAGAATGTCATCGGCATATTGCAACGTAGAGATGGCGTCATCCCGAGTATTGTATATTGTTTATTTATTTCTGGAATGGTATGACGTACACACTGACATATTATAGTGCTCCTCAAAAACTGGATTCTCATTTTGTGTATTTACAGAGAAAAATGTATATACATGTATCCCTGTGAAACCCTAAAATTTTAAACTTGTCATATTGTCTTTTGGAAGGAGTGGATAAACCACCAAATTCATTAATAAGAACCAATGCGATATTTTTGGTTTTCTTGGTTTTCTTGGTTTTCTTTCTTGACGAAGAAAACCAAGTACATGTTGAAGTTGAAGTATATGAAATTAATTAGGTGCATTATATTTATAAAGCTTGGTTGCTTTTGTCTCGTTCCTCTTCGCCTATGGCTCTCCTTTGGTATCTTCAAAGTGATCTTCCTCTCTGGTGGCTCTTATGGTGGCTCAATGGTGCTTCACTGGTGAAGGCGAGGCTTTGCCTCGCAATGGATTCCATAGGCATGAGCTTTGACCTCTTGGTCGCAATTCTGCATTAAACCAAGACATCATTAGAAAGGCAATATCACATATTATTTTCATGAAAACGTGATGTTTGTTTCAAAAGCAACTTTGATTGTGTTCCAGCCATGTGGTCCATATGTAATCATTGTTACTATCAGGTTCAAGCCTACATTTGATCTTTGTGAAGTATTTTTGCTGAGGTTGTTGCTTCCCCATAGATATTGTATCATTTGGGGTAAGTGTTTCCTCAATTCTCCATAGATTTTCTTGGTGTACGTATGTGCAATGTAATTATAGCATATAGGCAACCGTTTCGTTTACATTTTCATACAAATAACAGGTGATACAATTGCCCTTTCATCCCTTTTTTTGTAGATTGTGATCTAATGTCAATGTTTTATTGTCCTACACCATATATCTACTCAAATAGTTTCACACCCAACAGGCATTGTAGGCGCCATAAATTTTCATGATGGGGCTTTGTAGACCACTATCCATCAGGAGTGTTATGGATATATATTTATCTCATATATGAGATATAGATATATATATGATTGTTAGATATAGTTTAGATTATATATATCTTGCTTAGTCCCACATTGGTTATTTATCTTTGGTGTCTATGTTACTAGCCTATATATAGGCCTCTGCTGTATATTCAATAATATATATGATATGATTCTCTTTATAACCTTTCTCTTAACATGGTATCAAGGGCATAGGTTTTGAATCCTCTTAAAATAAATTTTTTTCTTTGGGGCCGAGTCCCTCTTAACCCGGCCCCAACCCCAACTGTCCGTTGCTGCTTCTATGCCCGCTGCTGCTCATGTTGCTCAAGGATGCCGCTCCGATTTTCTCTGAATTTTCTCTTTATTTTTATTTTATTTTATTTTATTTTTTTCAAATCTTCCAGGCTTTTCCTCCCAGATCTTCTCGGCTTTTCTTCTCTGATGGTTTTTTTTTCTTCCCTGATATTCTCGGCTTTTCTTCCCAGATCTTCGTTGTTTTTCTTCCCGGATCTTCTCGAGTTTTCCTCCCGGATCTTCCCGGCTTTTCCGGATATTCTCGGCTTTTCTTCTCGGCTCTTCTCCCGATCTTTTGAAATCGGATCTTCTCTGATCTTCCCGGATCTTCTCCGGATCATCCCGGATCTTCTTAACTTTCTCCCGTGATCCACGATCGCTACTTCTACACCGACAACCACCACACGGCCTCGTCAGCCAGGCTCTTTCTTCTCTCTTGGCGACTCACCTCGTGACCCTTTTGGCCAGGATGTTTTGTTGGGCTCTCTGTTGGTGGCTTCTCACTTTATCCGGTGTTCTGTTCGTGATTAGACGATCTCCCTTCGTTATCTTCCATCTAAGGTCCAGATTGCTGATTTCTTCACCAAGACTTCGGACGACCGCTTGCGATTTCTTCTCCCATATATTGCCATAGCGGCCACCGCCTACCGCGGTGATTCTGTTATCCAAACTCAAGACTCTTGATTCGCCTCGAGTTTGAGGGGAGGTGTTATGGATATATATTTATCTCATATATGAGATATAGATATATATGGTTGTTAGATATAGTTTAGATTATATATATCTTGCTTAGTCCCACATTGGTTATTTATCTTTGGTGTCTATGTTACTAGCCTATATATAGGCCTCTGCTGTATATTCAATGATATGATTCTCTTTCTAACCTTTCTCTTAACAAGGAGCATATATAATGTTTTTACTGAAAATTTATCTTAAAGAATGTTGAATGAATTTTAAGTCCTTGGATTTTAATGTTGAATGAATTATAAGTCCTTTTGGATTAAATTAAAAATTGCAACAAGACTGTAATAGTAAAATGCAGACCAGTACCAAATAATATCTCCATCTCGATATTTCAATGCTCAAAATTCTTCAAAGTTGGATCTGGATGCCCAAAATTCTACCCATCAAATTTTGGGGTTATGATTTCTTGAGTATTTTATCAAAACCCTTGTACACTAATTATCGAAATTTATCTTATATTGTAAAATCATCTCCTTCTCCACTAGCAGTTTTTCTCCAATTTGGGATTTTCCTCATAAATCCACATATATATTCTTTAAATTATGTATTGATTTTGTGTCTTTGTTATATTTCCACACAAGATATAAAGTATGTACAAATAATCAACTAGAGTGTAAATTCTATGGATGTGTCACATGTTTATTAGAATTGGTAACTTGAATATATAATTATTATGTGACATTGTTTAACACCGTATTTATAGTATTTGTAGGTGTATACAATGAAATCAGTCAGAAAAAATTCTACATAAAATTGGCCATTAAACTTATACATATTCCACATTATTCCAAATGCTTTGTATCACTGAAAAACCTTCAAATACAAAGAACACATGCACCTATCACCAGCTCATCAGATTCAATGAGCTCATGAATGAAAAAAGTAAATCATTAATCAAATCCACTGCTCTATATATCATTGGTTATAAATACTGATGCATATCATGAGATCAAGGAACACTCATTCAACAACATATAAAGCTTTCTGATTAATTTCTAGAGCTCATGAATCCCATGAAGACTTTGTTTACCATCTCACTGCTGTGCATTCTCATCTTGGCTCCTGGTAATTAAATCCATATATATCCATTCTTCTGTTTTTAAGTAATTAGTGCATCAACATGCAGTACTGATCTCATTCATGGATTAATAAAAAAAAAATTAAACTCTTTGACATATATGTTGATGGGAATGAATCAGAGGATCAGGTGACATTGGCTGAAGCTAAATCAGTATGCAAGAAGTGGAGCAAATACTTTCATCATCTGTGCTACTTTGATGAACAATGTGTGAAGGCTTGTGCACGTGAGAGTATGTTTGGAAAATGCTTGTTCGTCCTCAAGCCATTTGGATCTCACTGTTTTTGCCTTTATCCATGTCCTGAATAATTTATGCAAATGTAATACCCGCCATGCATTACCTTATATTCGTGTACGTGTATGTGAGAAAGATAATAAAAAATATATATTATCTTGAATAATGATATCTTAAAGATTATGTATTGTTGATTTTTTTTATTTATTTCTGAATTGGTACGATGCAATGACATATTACACTACTCCATAAAAAGTAAAATCTGGATTCTCATGTTGTGTAATTACAGAGAAAATGTATATATATTTACCCGTATGAAACCTTAAAATTTTAAATTTATCATAGGATCCATCTATGTAACCACTACTTATTTTAAATAAAAATGTTTTGAGAAAATAAATCCTTCATTAATTATAATTAACCATATATATATATATATATATATATATATATATATATATATATATATATATATATATATATACAATGATGTATATCTATACAATTTGGATGGATACCCCCAAACTCACGGGGGATCAGACATCGAGAGTTTGGACAGAAGAAAATCATGTTGCACCCGTGTCTGAGACTTGGTGAACAAGTCGCCAGGATGCCTTTGTTGTACTGGTCACGTAAGAAGAAGGCATCAACACCGATATGCTTGGAGGGTGAATGCTTTACCGGATTCAGGGTAATCTGAATAGCACCGGTGTTGTCACATTAAAGGGGAGTCGGAGCAAGAGACGCCACACCAAGGTCCTAAAGGAGCCAACGCAACCAAACAATCTCCCCTCGGTAGTAGCCATGCGCACTGACCTACATGCTAGATAGAGAAACACCTGTCTGTTTCTTGGACTTCCAGGCAATAAGAAAGGAGCCCAAGAACAAGCAGAAACCAGTAACAAAGCGACGATCAGAGGGATCACTAGCCCATATAGCATCAGAGTAGGCACGAAGCTGTAAGGAGCTGCTACTGGAGAAAAAGAGACCACGAGATTGAGTCGCCCGGAGGTAGAGTAGGAGCCGCAATAGATGACCATAGTGAACAGAAGTAGGCGCACTAACAAACTGACTCAGAACATGGACAGCATAGGCAATGTCAGGCCGAGTGATGGTAAGATAGACTAGGCTCCCAACTAAGTGTCGGTAACGAGTCGGATCGGGCAAGGGAGCCCCATCATCAGGACGCAGCTGAAGGTGAAGCTCCATAGGAGTTACGATCTTGAGAATCAGTCGCGGCTCGAGTCAGAAGATCAGAAGTATACCGTTGCTGGGAGAGCTGAAATCCATCAATAGTAGAAGTGACCTCGATGCCCAAAAGATAGCTCAACTGGCCAAGATCAGTCATCTGAAAATGCTACCGAAGGTGATGCTTGACAAACTCCACATGAGTAGGGTCATCACCGGTGATAATCATATCATCCACATAAAGCAACAAAAGAGTCCACCCACGAGAAGAGGAATGCACAAATAGAGTCGGATCATGCGGACTCGGTTTGAAACCAAGCGTGTCCGCAGCAAAAGCCCAGATCAGCTCAAATCGGGGCACAGGGAGCCTGTTTGAGACCATAGAGAGCCCGACGTAGGCGGCAGACAAGGCCAGAAGCAGAGGAAAGGCCTGGGGGAGGAAGCATGTACACCTCCTGCTGAAGGTCACCATGAAGAAAAGCATTCTTGACGTCAAGCTGAAAGAGAGACCAACGGCGAACGACAGCGACAACAATAAGAGCCCGAACGGTAGTCATGTGAGCCACAGGAGCAAAAGTATCATTATAATCTTTGCCCTGCTCCTGCTGAAAACCACGGGCCACAAGCCGAGCCTTGTACCGCTCCACAGAACCATCAGAGCGAGTCTTGACCTTATAGACCCACTTGCAGGTATAGGAACAGCACCAGGAGGAAGGTGAACTAAATCCCAAGTAGAAGTGCGCTCGAGAGCCTCCAACTCGTGAGCAGCCGCTTGACACACTCGTGTATCTGAGAGCAGTCTCACGGTAAGAAGTGAGGTTACGGAGGATCACCGGAAGGCGACAAGAAGAAGGGAAGATCAAGGAGCGAGAAGCAAGGTTGAAGGCTGGGCCAGTGGATGGCGATCACGAAGGGGATATCTAAATGCGAGAAGGATCATCCGAGGGACACTCCACAGGAGGCGGGAAGCAGGGATGAAAGCCTTGAGAAGGAGAGGGCGGGAGCGACAAACATAATGATATGGTAGGGCGGGGATAGGGACCGGTACAGGGAGATCAGTAGGCAAGGAAGATACAGGTGGAGGTGAGGAAGCGCGAGACACAGATGGAGGCGGAGAGACATACTAGGGCGGGGAAGGGAGAGATGGTGGGTGTAACACATGAGGTGGTAAGGCAGGTGGTGGTGACACCATGAGGAACCGTACATCAGCCGATGTAGTGGAGGAGTGTGAAGATGAGGAGGTAGAAGGGACAAAGAAAGGACGATCCTCGACGAAAGTGACATCGCGCGAGATACGAATGAGACGTGCGATAGGATTGTAACACCGATAGCCCTTATGCTCAGGGTTGTAGCCAAGGAAGACATATGGAACAGATTGAGCAGAGAGCTTAGTCCGTTCACGAGGCAAAAGAAGAATATAACACAGGCAACCAAACACACGTAGGTGAGCATAACGTGGACGACGAGAGAAAAGATACTCGCCAGGACTGCGACCCTGAAAAAAAGAGGAAGGTTGAAGATTGATAAGATAGACAGCAATGGAGGCTATCCAAAAGTGAGGTGGAACATGGGAGTCAATAAGGAGGGTACGAGCAGTCTCAATGATATGACGGTGTTTCCTTTCATGATGTCATTACGAAAGCATGAGCACCGGACAGAGAATTTGTGGAAGAGTACCATGGAAGGCAAGAAGATCACGAAAGTCGTGAGAAAGATACTCCCCGCCGGAATCGGAACGGAAAGTGCGAATGGAAGCAGAGAACTGGGTGCGCACCATAGTAGAGAAAGCAACATAAATCTGAAAGAACTCAGAACGAGAGCGCATAAAATAGATCCAACTGTAACGAGAGAAATCATAAATAAATATGACATAATAACGATGCCCACCCTTTGAGACAAAAGGTGCGGGCCCCTAGACATCAGAATGGACTAACTCAAAAGGGGCGACAGACCTAGAATCACTAGAACGATAAGGGAGTTGTAGCTGTTTGCCAAGCTTACAACCCGAACAGGAATGAAAACGATCAACCGAAACACGACCTAAGACACCCTGGTGGATGAGAGAGGACAAACGAGAGCCACTCGGATGTCCAAGACAATGATGCCACTGCTGGAAGACAATCCTGGCGACTGGGAGACAAAGTGGAACAATAGGAAGGGGCAGCCGAGGACGGAGAGGATGACGGAAGACGAAGGTGGTCTAGCACATACACCCCACTATGGCGATGGCCAGCTCCAATGAGTGTCCCTGTAAGACAATCCTGCACACGACACGCAAACACACCAAAAATAACAAGATAACCATGGGATGCTAGCTGGCTAGCGGAGATAAGGTTCATAGACAGCTGAGGGATATAGGCAACATCGGGAAGGTGAAAATGAGTGGTATGTAATAGGCCGCGACTGGTGATGGGAAGGGTGGTGCCATTAGTAATAATGACACGAAGGTCAGAGGAAACAGGCTGACAGGAGTGAAGGTGGGTAGCATCATAGGTCATATGGAAAGAGGCTCTAGAGTCAAGCAACCAAGAGGATGGAGAGATACATGTAGTGGCGCAGGCAACCGATGGGTGAGAGGAGGTGTCCGAGGCAGCCTGACTGAGGACGGAGGCCGAGGACGGTGAGACCTGACTCCTGGAAAGGTGTTGGACAAGCTGCAGAAGCTGCTCCGTGGATAATGGGCCAGTCGGGGGAGCAGAAGAGGAGGTCGGGGCGACGCGCTGCTGTGCAGTCTGCTGAGCCCGCTGCAGCTTGCGACAATCAGCACGAACGTGACCAAGATTACGACAAAAGTTGCACCGCACAGTCCGTCGCTGTGGGGCACCGGATCCCGGACTTGGAGACTGTGTAACAAGGCGAACGGGAGCACCAAACCCCGGAGGAGGTAGTGACGGAGGAACCGGAGCGATGGCCTGTGGTGGGAGGTGCTGGGGACAGCAAGGACAGAGTGAGGAGTAGCAGGCGGTGGAACCATATCTAGAGATCTAAGACGGGTCTCCTCAGCAAGCACGT
This sequence comes from Dioscorea zingiberensis, assembly GCA_026586065.1. NCBI lineage: Eukaryota > Viridiplantae > Streptophyta > Magnoliopsida > Dioscoreales > Dioscoreaceae > Dioscorea > Dioscorea zingiberensis. Next base: position 65,370,210 of record CM048819.1, on the reverse strand, counting down.
AGGCTAATTAGGTATCACTAACAGATGAAGGAGTTATCCGATGTAGAAGCTGAGCACGAACCGCCTCGAACTCAGGCCGGAGGCGCATGAGAAACTCATAGATGCGAAGATGGTTGCGGTCCTGGGCAATGGCAAGACACTGAGCACAGGACGGAGAAGAAGATGGGCTTATCTCATCACACTGACGCCATAAGTCGCTGAGTGCGGCAAAGAAATCCTGGGCCAATTTGTCTCATTTGGTAGGTGGTAGTGAGAGTCTGCAGCAGTGAGTAGCGCAACACCTGACTGGAGGAAAGGTAAAGAGTGCGCAAGTGATCCGAAATCGCCTTGGCCGTAGGAAAATCACAGACAGATAAGCGAATAGGAAGCTCGCACGACTGACATAGGATAGCAATGGTACGAGAGTCATCCTCAGTCCACTTGGCCAAGTCTGGGGACTGGGAGGAAGACGCACTGGTAACAATAGACGGAGAGAAGGAACCGGAGCCGGTCAGGTACCATCAACATGCCCCCAGAGATTAAGGCCGCGGAGGCGCACACGAAGAGTGGAGGACCACGCCTTATAATTCTTACCATTAAGCATCACATCGGCCCTCTGGAGGTAGGAAACTTGGGTAGCCATGAAAAAGTAACACCCAAAGTGAGGACCCAAAAACAAAAGGGTGGTATGTGGGAGTAGGGGCTGAGGCAGTGGGGCGAAGCGTGGATTTGGGGGCGTCTTGGTGAGTGCAGCACGCAGCTGCTAGGACGCTACTGGATTTGGTGCTGTGTAGCCAGTGCAGTGCAGTAGCGTGGCTAGATCCTTTGTAGGATCTAGATGCGCCACGCTTGGTGAGATCCAGGAGTAGCGAGGCGGGAACTGTCTTGAGGCGGTCTGGCTGGCGTGGCTCATGCGTGAGTATGAGGAGTAAAAACTTGGGTTAGGGTTTCTAACCTAGGCTCTTGATACCATGTTATGAGAAAATAATTCCTTCATTAATTATAATTAACCACACATACATATATATATAGATAGAATGATGTATATCTATACAGCTGGATGGATATGGATATATACAAATATATATATATGGCTAACAAAAAGAATACGATTTACTTTTATCAAATATATATATATATATATATATATATATATATATATATATATATATATATATATATATATAATCTTTTGAAAGGAGTCGATAAACCACTGAATTTATTAATAAGAACTGATTAATTTGTAGATGTTTTTAAAAGAAGTTTGATAAGATATTTTTGGTTTTCTTTATTGATAGAGAGAGTTGTACTTTGTTAAAGCCGAAACATTGAATTTATATACCGGTGTGTCTGGGAATGGAATTTCCACCAACACCAAACAAGCACCCATGGTCATTCATGAACATGTGTGTTAGATGGAGCAACCCGATACCAAATTCAAAAGGGCTTCTGAAAACTACCATACCCTAAAAAGATCAAATTGTTCTTGACTCGGTCGGGATAACAAACTACACATCTTGGACAATCGGACAAAAAGATATTGGAAAGGCACACAGACAACGTGTTACTTATGCAAAGAAACAACAAAAACAACACAACATCTACTCAACAACTGCACTAATACTCAAAAAATTAATTTGAGAGCACTGTTGTCCAAGATTCGGATTGGAAACTACCCCTAAGACGAACTAGGAGGTAATCACATGGGTAAAAAGCTTCAGAAAGAAGCTCGACTAGGGCGGAACCTCGTAGTGATGGTCATCACCTGGAGCACCTAGTTTGAAAAGTTGAAGATGCTTCCGCGGAAACAATGTGTTTTTATCGGAGTAATTCGAGGGATTAACTTTCTAATGTTATTTTGATTTGATACAGCTCATATCTCAAAGAAACCAAAGTTGATGCCAATGAAATCCATCATTAAGAGGAGTCTCACCTTCACAAATGAGGGTTCATCGTCAAATGGAGATGAAGGGGATGACTTTGAAGATCTCATCACCCCAAAGAGCAATAATACGGAATAAAACGCCAATAAATGTAATGGTTGGAAGGAACACTATGTAAACCTCACTAACTCACTATTTCAATAAATAAATAAATGTAATTTATTTATTTTTATAATAAAAAAAAACATATCCGGATATTATATACACACATTTGAAGGGTATAAATAAATGAATATATAATTTATAATATGTTTATCTATATATTGAATTTATTAGAGATATATTAGAAAGGCTAGAATTCTAAAAGTAAAAGGGAGGGCCAAAAAGAAGAAAATTATTGCGTGCATATACCCTTCAAAACCCTTATATACCCTTATATACCCTTCTCCTGTCAAAAAAAAACCTTTATATACCCTTCAAAAAGAAATCTAAAAATTATTTTCTTCGGTAACAAAACCCTTCATTATCTATATATGTATATAGATGGTATATTGGTATGTATTTAGAACAATATAAATATGATTCAATGAATACCAATCACATTTATTAAGAATTATATAAGATGGATTCGGTGTATAGTATTGAGTGTCAGCCTGGCAGGGAAACCCAATGAAAACGTGCCACGTCATAGAGATAACATGTACAAATAGCACCTCTGGTTTCCTCCATCAATCATCATCTTCAATCCAAAAGATCACAAGCAAGCACTTTGGAGGTCTGTAGTCTCTCTGATCATGGATGTCAAGAAACCCATCTTGATCTGTCTTCTATTCATTCTCCTCATTTTAGATCCTTGTAAGTCTCCATCTTAATTTTCTCACTCTGTCTCTTTCAGCAACAAGTTAATTTGATTCTTTCTCTTGTGTTTCAAGAACCTTAACTGTGATGAGATTTGGCAGTAAAGTTTCAGGGAGTGGAAGGCAACACATGCACTGCAAGGAGTGAAAATTTCAAGGGATGGTGCTGGCTGGATACTGAATGTACTCTTGTTTGCCTCACTGAGTTCTATCTCCAAGGAAGCTGCCATTTCGAGCTCATCCCATTTGGGCGTCACTGCATCTGTGAAAGGCCTTGCTAAATGTTCTTCATTAATTTTCTCATCAAAGATCAAACTCCACTCTTTTACAAATAAATTATTTGGCTTCTCTTTCATTTTGTTTCACAGCATATGATGCTTTCTACTTTGTTCTTATATATTATATATATATATATGACACTAGTGTAGTTGGTGGCCATCACTATATTGGAGTTTGAGCATACACACACTAATAATTAAGGATATTCGATCAAGCTTGGGATAATCCAAGCACAAAGCCAACAAAATGATTCATTGCTATTGATGCTTCGAGGAAGTAAGTGGATGATCCAAAAGCATAAAGCCAACAAGAGATTAAAAAATTACTTTGTTTTAATCTTCTCCAATTAGGTCCAATTTTCTTTTAATGATTCAATAAGAAAGCACTTCCTTGGGATTTGTAATTTTCCTAGTATTGAAGAAACCTGAAAGTTCTCCGGCAATTTCCTTCTTATGAGCCAACTGTTATGCAAAAATACAAAATTTATGGGGTTTGTTTTGCAAAAAACTTTATGTTATTTTGGAAAGTTATTATTTATAAATACGGGGACTATTTTGCAAAACATATTTAATTTGGGTTTTATAACATATTGGGGACTTTTGTGAAAATGTTTAAAACTCCTCATGATGCCTGTTGAACCGGGGTCACGTCCCGTTAATAAAGCGCGAGCAGGCGCTATCCGTTATAACGAGAAGTGAAAGGGCACGATCTAGAAAAATAAAAAGGGTTTCCTTTTGATAAAACGGGAGAGATCATCTCTTTCCTTTTTTTCCTCTTTTCTTTTCTCTGTTCATTCTTTTTGGGGAAATCCTGTTTTGTGTTGTGCTGCATCTACGCCGATCCTCGAACCCTTCTCGCGGACGCGTAATCACGGAGGAGGAGAAGTATCTCCGTTGATCATCGCTGTGAAGCCTTACGACGGTATAATAGTTCTTTCCGGGACCGACTACCACGCGCTTCTCTGTTAATTGATTTCTCAGAAGCATCTGGTAAGATTTCTGATTTCTGATTTCTAACTATCCACAGACATTTCATGTTAGGTTTTGACTATTATCATATTTTAAATCTAAAAACTAGCATGTTGTTAGATCCAATTTATAATTTTATCACAAATCTTATTGATCTCATCTTTAAATGTGCTACTAATTATCATGACTTAAATCTGCAAATTAGTATACTATTGGTTGTCTCTTATCTCATGAATATCATGTTTAAATATATTATTATCCATTATGTTTTGAATATGAATATCAGTATGTTGTTAGGTTTAACTTATAATATCATTACATATCCTATTTGTATGATATTTAAATATATAGTTTCTTATCATGATTTAAATTTACAAAAGAACATACAGTCAGGTTTCTTTAATAATACTACTGCATACTTTATCTATTTGCCATCTATCCATGTCACTGCCTGTAATGTTTTGATTATCCAATGTAGCATGTTGTTGGATCTTGTTCATCATGTTATCTGTTTGATGCTTCAAGGTTTTATTGATTATTATATTTTGAGTATGCAAAATAGTTTAAATTGGGAAGCTATATATGATGCCATTTATTCATTTATATCCCTGTTTTTTCAACACCAACCACCTCCACCGAATGAACAAGACTAAAGAAACTAGAAACTTAACAACCAACAGAGTTTTTCTGTAAAACACTTTACCTGTTTCTGGTAGACCGATTTTGAAATTCTTGGGGAGTTACTCCACTCCATCAAAGATTAAGCTCTTCACATTGTTAGCATGGGACAACAAGATCTTCACACTCAAAAATTTCATGAAAAAGAATCGGAGCCGGGGTCAAAATGTTTGTTGAGTAGTGTGGAGTATAATCATATTGGACACTCAGCCACAGTTTTGGATGGGGTGGGGGTTCAGAAAAGAGCCTCTAAGGTGAAAATTTACAAGAGGTATTTTGGATATTTTTCACTATATTAGGGTTATTTTACCCTTTTCTATCTTTGTAAAATTTAACTATTTCATCGGCGGCCATGGATGAAACCCTGTTCTAAGGTCAACCATATAAAATCTCTGTGTGATTTTTTGTTTGATTTTTTTTTTATTATTATTTTAGTCTCTCATGATTTCTAAAAATCACGGCGGATTCCTATCAATGTTATGTTTCTTTTGTGAGAATGAAAATGAATCTGTTGCACAGTTAAAATTTTGTTCATTGACAAGTAGAATATGGGATCACTTCTGTCAAATTTTTGGAATAGCCACACAATCCCAAATGGTACAAAATCTTTGGCCACTCCTATCTTAAGCTTCATGGACAAGCCAGGAAGAAAATGTTTTGATAAGAAATTAAGTGTTTACCAACGACCTTTTGGCCTATTGGTATCGAATCTCTTGTGTATGATTTTGTTGGTTAGGCCAAAATCCTGGTTCGAACCCCTACGACCACAATGTGAGACCATGCGCGCACAAATGCCACGTTGTCTATCCCTAACTGGGAGGCGCTTGTCATCTTTGTCAAAAAAATAAAATAATAATAAATAAGTGTTTATGAGTTTGAATCACGGGCTACAATTACAATGTGATTTTAGTGATTTGTCCATATATATCACACAATAATAATAATAATAATAATAAGTGTTTATATGAAACTATTTCTTGCATTAACGTTGATCTCAACATGTTGCATTGAAAAAAATGACCGTTGAGCTCTGAGGCGACTCCGTTCTCGACCGTTGAGCTTCCAAGAGGACGAACGGAAATTCTGCCGGCCTCCGGGCCGCCTGACGGAGCAATTAGTTCCACCCACCGCATAGCGGTGGGTAGGGACGCAGTAATGGCCCCATTGGGGCCCCCTCTGGCTAAAGAGAGACCTTTGATCCGCGAACAAAATGGCCCTCCTGACCAGTCACAGACGAAAGGAAGCGACAAGAAGGAGCTTCTCCCGAGTTCGGGCAGATCCTGGGCACGCGTGGTCGCGAACAGGGCACGTCGTGAAGATATCCCAACAGTGATCTTCCCGGGGCCTGTATTAGACAAGCTACGGGCAACCATCACCGATTCTATCACAGTAGATCCAGAGCTCCTCAGCCGCGCCCATAACTCTATGCGAGCAACGCTTTATGGTAAGTTCCTGGGGAGAGCCCCAACCCTCGTCAGCGCAAGAGAATCCCTTTCAAGGCTATGGGCCAACCTTGGAGACTTCACAGTAGCCGACATGCCCAACGGCTTCTTTGTCATCCAGTGCTCATCGGAAAGTATGGCGGAGGGTCTGCTAACCGATGGCCCATGGACGATTAACGGCATGGTATTCCACCTCATGCGCTGGCGCGAACAATTCCAACCTGCGTTTGAGAAACTCACAACAGCCACAGTTTGGGCCCAACTTCACCACCTCCCCTACGAATACTTCTCCCCGGAGTTGTTGGAATTTGTGGTCTCATTCTTTGGCCGACTGGTAAAGGTGGACTACACCACCAATGTGAAGGACCGGGCGAAGTTTGCACGGGTCTGTGTGGAACTCGACCTTGAATCTCCACTGAAACCAGGTGTATGGGTTAACACACCTCGGAAGGCGGTGCTGGTTCCGATTGTGTATGAAAAGATGCCGGTGTTCTGTTATCACTGCGGTGTGGTGGGCCATGTTGCATATGACTGTGCTGAGGCACCTCCTGTTGGGATTCCCACCGCTAGTAGTTCAGAGGTATCACATGGAAGCCCCATCGGGGTACACGGAAACCCTTAGTCACCGGGCGGCGTTGGGAACGCCAGGTGAGAAGCAATGCCCGGCCGAGGTGAACCACAACCAAGTGACAAATGATGAAATGAGACTTGGTCCATGGATGGTGGATCAGGGGAGAAGGGGAAGCGTTCGTGGACGTGGAAGAGGGAAGGACGCCTTGGCGGTACTTCTACGGCCATGGCGAATTCGCGCGCACCATCGGGGAGAACCTTTGCAGCAGAAGCTCACGTGCATGGTCAACAACTCCCCAAGTCTTCAAATAATAAGCACGTGACTACCCAACCTCCTGAAGTGCTACCGGATAACTGCCAAGTAGACACACAAAACGCTGCTCAACCAATGGATGCAAGTCAACAGGTCAACCCGGTTCGTGGGAGAGATGTTGAGCAATCCAGACGTGATGACCAGCTACATGGAGTCATTACCCTGCCTCCTGATGTATCGGGTGCGATGGCGCCACGTCGACACACAAAACTCTGATCTACTAATGGATGCAAGTCAACAGGTCAATCCAATTCGTGGGAGAGTTGTTGTGCGCTCCAGCCGTGGTGATCAGATCCGTGGAGGTGATGATGACAAGCTACTAACTTTTGTCAGAAATAGGTCCTCAAGAGGGCGAAGCACAGAGGGATCCAAGGGTCTACGTGCGCGCTCGAGATCAAACCACAGAAAGGAACGTGGCCAAGATGACTCATCTCCGACACGGAGCTACCTTCCTGGCCCCAATCGTAGATCCGACAAGTATCGTGAGGCATCACAGAGGAACCAATCCCCAGAAGACCAAGGCGAAACACGCGGCAACCTGCTGCTAATCTCGTCTTTGGATGATGATGATGAAGATAGAGGGCCAAAACCAAGAACAATTCACAACAAACTCAAAGGGAAAGGTATTGCCCTAAATCCATCATCTATACAACATGATAACCTTGTTCGCAGGATTTCTGCAGCGCTAACAGATGGGAAGCCTGGGAAACTGACGATCAAGGACAACATAGAAGAGGATGAACCGCCGGACCGTGGAGGCCAACCTCAAGAAGAGCGTCCTGTAGTTAACATGGAAGGGGTGGAAGTAAACCCGATGGAGAAAAGCCTCAGAGTGAGGAACATCGTGGCAAGCCTGAGCCACGAAAAACCCCAGTAATAAATGCTTATGAAGATGCTCCTATGGAATTGTAGGGGGGTCTCTGGTAGAGACACGGTAAGTCGCATACTATCCTTGATTAAAACACATGATTTAACTCTCCTATGTCTAGTGGAAACTAGAGCAGATGTTACCAGAATCCGGCAGCTTACGCTAGGTTCGGAAGGGGTTGGGAATGAAGGCCATCCCTACAAGGATTCTCACGGTGGAATCATTATCTTATGGAAGAAGAATACTTTCTGCATAACCCCCCTTTGCAGCATCAGATATGTGGTGCACCTGGTAGTGTCTGGGAGTTCACCAAAACCATGGGTTATATCCGTAGTCTATAACAGTCAAACTATTGCTAATCAAAGAGCCGCATGGAATGATCTCGATAAAGTTGGCAATTTGAACGGGCCATGGCATGGCTCGTTCTGGGCGATTTCAATGCTGTTCGTTCTTCTCAAGAAAGAACTGGTGGCAGGACAAACTGGAATTCAGGTATGAAAGAGCAACTATTTAACTCATTTATTGCAAATAATAACACAGCCGGGCCGAGATACTCGGGGTCCCCATTTACACAGTGTAATAACCCAGTGGGTGTTCTAGAATTTGGGCTAGAATTTGGATAGAATCCTTGCTAACTCTGAATGGCTCGGCGAGGCTCTCTCCTATCAAGTTACTACACTGGCAAGGTGCCAATCTGATCACACACCCCTCCTTCTCCAGATTAAAGACCAAGCTCCCTTTAGGAAAAGACCATTTCGTTTTGATAACAACTGGATACATCTCCCTGAATGTCATGAAAGTATTGAGGCTATTTGGAACTCTAGAATGTCTAGGAACCCAATGAATGATATTTGCCATAGGTTCCACAACATTAAGAAGGATCTGAATAATAAATGCCGAGGCTCATCACAAAAGCTTGAGAAGGAAATTAAAAATATAGAAGATGAAATTAGAAGGATGGAATCTAGAGAACATGCCCAACCTAGTACACAACAGGACTGGATAAGAATTAGACCCCTCTACAAGAAACATCAAGCCCTTCTGAGACAAAATACAAATTACTGGGCTCAGAAATCAAGAATGCAATGGATTCAAAACGGAGACTGTAACTCAAAATTTTTTCATCAAATGACCAAAAACCATAGAAACAACAATAGAATTACTTCGGTTGAAAAATAAATGATGGAACTATACTTGTGGACCACTGAACAAATAGAGGGGCTGTTTCATATCCCACTATTCCAGGTTATGGCTAAATGAATCTACTTGCCCTATAGATCAGATTGTACAATGCTTACCTGATGATCTCCCTAGTTTGAACACAACACACAGAGAAACTCTAATTACTCCTGTGACAAGCTATGAAATCTTTCAAACTATTAAATCACTACCTAGTGGTAAAGCACACAGGCCTAATGGTCTCAATAGTGTGAATTTTTTGAGGGCATTCCGCCTAAGATTGGCAGAGAGACATAACCAAAGCCATACTACACTTTTTAAATGCGGTTCCATGCCCACCGGTTGGAACCAAACCCATATTTGTTTAGTCCCAAAAAAGACAATCCCATTAGTGCAAAATGATTACAGGACCAATTTCTCTATGTAATATAAATTATAAGGTTATTGCAAAATCATGGCAAATAGACTAAGGTTGGTACTACGACTTGATTGGGAGAGAGCAGTCAGCATTCATTGCTGGTAGAAGCATCTTTGATAATGTCCTACTAGCCCAAGAATTGGCCCACTCCTTAGAGCATGACACCCAATCACATCCTATGATGTTAATTAAATTAGATATGGAAAAAAGCTTATGATATTATTAGATGGGATGTTGTCACTGTAGTGTTGACCAAGATGTCATTCCCAACCTAATGGATCCAATGGATTAAGGCTTGCCTCCAAACCACCACCATGGCTTTCCTTATTAATGGCAGCTCTGGTAAATGGTTCAAGCCAAAAGCTGGCCTCAGGCAAGGTGACCCCTTGTCCTCATACTTATTTATCATGATATCCCAAGTCCTTACTAGCATCCTAAATAAAGCTGAAACATTACAATTATTTGATGGTGTTAGAATTAATAACAATCTAAAAGTCAATCACACCCTGTATGCAGATGATCTATTAATATGTGGTAAAGCCTCTAGAAAAAATGCTAGGTCTATAAGAATGTGTTTGGAACTGTATAAGTCTATCACTGGTCAAAGACCTAATATGTCTAAATCAGATATATTCCTCCCAACCTGGATTAACAAGAAGGTCAAAAATGCCATTACTGAGATTTTAGAAGTCAAACAGAATTCCTTCCCCTTTAAATACCTTGGATGTTGGATTTCACCATTTAGGATCCCTATCCAATATTTCAAAGCCCTGATTACCAAAGTGGAAAGGAAACTTGCCCATTGGAAAACCATGTATTTAACTATGGCAGGGAGGGTGACATTAGCAAACTCTACATTAATGTCTATTCCCATATTTGGCCTGAGCACATATGCCATTCCTGATTCAATACTTGATTGTATTACTAAACTAGTTAGGAAGTTCATCTGGTCCAATACTAGCAGTGGCAATGGTGTCCACCTAATAGGTTGGAGTACTGTTACCAGCCCCAAAACTGAGGGTGGTTTGGGTGTCAAAGATCTAAGGCTAATGAAAAGGGCACTCTTGTCTAAACATGTTTTGGAACTACTTAACAAGGGTGATAAAACCTGGACCAAACTCATGATTGCTAAATATGGAACAATTGATCTATGGAATCCCAACAATCAGTCAAAGGTATCTTGGACATACAGGGGTTTGCTAAAAACTGCCAAGGAAATTAAAGGTAATGTATCTCAGGTTAATATCATCCCAAATAATTCTTTATGGTTTCACCCTTGGTTGTTTAATGCCCCTCTCAGCCTAATGCCTACTTACATCAATATGGAAATAGATTTGATCAATCTACAGATTGAAGACTTACTCACCAATGGACAGTGGGACTATGAAGCACTGGAGTCCATATTCCCCCAAGAACTGGCATCCTTGATCCTAACTAAACAAGTCAATATTCATGATACAGATAACAGGTGGAGGTGGATGCATAAAACCAATGGAAGAGCTCTTACTGCAGTTATATATGATGAATACAGAATGAAAGACCAACTAAACCTGTGGGCTGGATGGAAAAAACTATGGAGACTTAATGTAGTACCAAAAATTGCCATGTTTCTATGGAAGTTTTTTCATGAGAGATTACCAACAAAATCATTCCTTTTCAACATTGGTATTGGGCCTGAATCCCCCTGCCCAATGTGTAATCTATCTCCTGAAACTAGCTCACATTTGTTTCAGGAATGTCGTTTTGCAAAACAAGTATGGATTACATTCAAAAGAGAAGGATTCCTGAGGCATTGGAATCTTTCTTCTACTGAAAACCTCTCTCAGGGCATTTGGTTGGAGGAAAAATTGCTTGATAACTGTCATATTTCATCAGAAGAAGTGGAAGTCATAGCCACTGGTCTATGGCTTATCTGGAAAGAAAGATGCAATAAGATTTTCAGGCAACAGAGTACTGGCCCTATTAAAATTGCGCAGCAAACAATCTCTCTTGTTCTTGAATGCAGGCTAGGGTTGAAGAATATTAAAGACCTGGAGAACCAAGCTGTTATGCAGTGGGACATGCTGAACCTAAGCCACCAAATATTTGTTGATGCTGCCTGGAATGATGGCCAGGTATGTGCAGGAATTGGTGTTGTTATCATATCTAATACAGGAATTTTATTAACTGCAGTTGCAATGAAGTGTGAGGCTCAGTCAGCATATGAAGGGGAATTAAAGGCTGTGATTGAAGGACTGAAGATACTAAAACAAATGGGAGCAAAGGAAGGACAAATACACACTGACTCACTGCTTGCACAGAGATGGATAAATTCCGGAAGAGTTGATCCCAATGATCAATGCCAGGAGCTCATTACTCAATGCAAACAACTTCTAAGAGATATGGATAAAGGCTGCATTAAATGGATTACAAGGGAACACAATCAGGCTGCTGACAAACTGGCTGCTTTTGCGAAGAGGGAAGACAGGAATTTTGAGTATAACAATGAAGAATTATTGCCTGAATGGCTCCGTATGGAAATATCGAAACTTCAGTGTTTTGTCATGGGTGCAAGCCCATCTATTTTGTCTAGCTAGTTACATACTGGCTCTTACTTAACCAAAAAAAAAAACTTTCTTCTCCACAACTGAAACAATCTAATGAATTAATGAACATATATGGTTTATACATTTTTATAATTAAAAAAAAATTTAAAAATTACAATCAAAGCCTATTTCTGACAATACATTGAATACAATGAATACATTATTAGAAATCAAAGATGAACCATCTGTTATCTGGAAGCAAGAAGATGCATGGAAGCAGAGATACTTGGAGAGGATGTTGACTTGGATGAACTAGTAGCATTGCTGCTGTTAGACATGTCCTGCAGACTGCTCCCATATGTTGATGTATAAGCAAAGTGGGACAAATCCAGTGGTGGGGCAAAGTACATGGGAACAGGCATCTTGGAAGGAAGCACAGGCAATGGAGATTCAAAGTTCAGAACACTAATAGCTTGTTTGATTGAAGGCCTGAGGTTATAATCAGGATGAACACACCATAAGCCAACAACCATCAACCTCTCCATCTGATCCTCATCAAACTGATCATTCTCAAGCCTCTTGTCAGCTGCCTCAAGGATCATACCTCTTCCATAGAGATCCCATACAAACTCCACCAGCCTCACCTTGCTTGGCTCCTCCCTTGGCTCCACCGGTCTCCGGCCGCATGACATCTCCAGTGCAACAACACCGAAGCTATAAACATCAGACTCTTTACTAGCCTTACCGGTGGTGACGCACTCCGGCGCAAGGTACCCCATGGTGCCTGCCAGAATGGTGGTCTGTGAGCCACGGTCATGGTCTATGAGCCTGGCCAACCCAAAGTCCCCAAGCTTAGCATTGAACGCAGAGTCAAGCATCACATTGCTAGGCTTGACATCTCTATGAACCACACACTGCTCCCACTCTTCATGAAGATACAGCAAAGCTGAAGCCAATCCAAGAGAAATCTTGTATCTCTCCGGCCAAGGTAGGAGTGTGGTCTTGTTATAAAGATGAGTGTCAAGACTACCATTGGGCATGAACTCATAAACAAGAAGGAAATCACCTCTTCTATGACACCATCCCACAAGTTGCACAAGATTCCTGTGTCTCAACCTGCTTATGATCTTCACCTCAGAGATGTACTCCTTCTGGCCCTGTCTAGACCCTTTAGACACCCTTTTGATTGCAACTTCAATGCTCTGTTCTTGAAGCCAACCTTTGTAAACAGCTCCAAACCCTCCTTCTCCCAGCTTCCCTTCTTCTCTGAAGTTCCTTGTGGCAGTGACCAGTTCACTGTAAGGAAACCTCTTTGGTCCTCTTCCTTTCTCAAACTCATCATCCATTGTTACATCCAAGTCTTCATCATCATCCATTCTTGTTCTCCACCTTCTCCTCCATAACACAAAACAGAGGAAACCAAAGATGATGACAAAGAATCCAACACCAAGAGTCAACCCAACCACAAGCCCAGTCTTCTTCTTCTTTTTCCTCTCCAGACTAGAACTGAATTCCCAAGCCAGTATGGTATGTACCTCCACAGCCTGTCCGGTCGCCGCCGAGAAGCCGACAACAACTTGTTCTGGCAAGAAGTCTCTCAGATTTACCTTATAAGATAAACTTGAATTCCCACCAAAGACTGGATTTTTAGCGTAAGTCAAGAAGACACTCAGATTCTGAGAACTAGCATTGTAAGAGATCCATGCATTAGCTTCTCTCCCATCCTTAATACTGCTATTCCATACCACAGTTTCCACCGATTTAATGGAATTAAGGTTGATACCAACATGGTTCTCACTAGGATCCCAATCATTCTTCAAGCTGTCGAACTCCACAGCAACCACTGGATTAATAGTCGCGTTGGTTGGATTGGAGGTAGTGTTAACAAGACCGAGAAAACTACCGTTTGAGTTAAAGGGAATGGTGGAAGGAACAGGGGAGAGGAAGAAGGCAAGACCCTCACCATACACTGACTCGTTGAAGGAATCAATGAGGAAGGTGAAGCGAGTGGTGAAGTCGGCCATGTCCCCTGTGTTTGCGTCCCATAAGAGCACCGGCTCGGCGTAGACTGCTCGGCCAACGCTATTGGTGATCGTGACTCCACGTCGGTTCTTGGTCACTTGAATGCCTTCGTTGAAGTACGTATCGTTTTGGTAGTGTATGCATTGAGTGTTCTGGGTGCCCGTGCACTCTGGGTTCTGGTTAGACTCTGTGAAGTTGAAGGTGAAGGAGAGTCCCGTTGCAGAGGAGAAGAAGAAGAACAGGATGATGAAGAAGAAGATCAAGTTCATGTTTCACAGAACTTGCAAGATGAACAATTTGGATGTTCTGATAAGGTTTATATATTAGGGAGTCAATGGATTAGGTGATGGTTATACTTTTCTTTGGTTGGAAATTTCAATTGTTTTCTGTTCTGTGGAACAATTCTTAGGCAGATAACAGTTGAACTGTTCTTGCAGTAATTTCCTAAAGCTTGTCCTTTTAAGATCATTATTAGATGTATTAATTAGCTCGTATTTGTTTACTTTTTCATATGACATCAGAGCTATTGTTCTCTCTGTTCAAATTAATTATCATGGTATAGAGATGCTGGAGTGCAAGGAATGGAACACTGGGGAGATGGCACAAGACAAGACAAGACTAAGACTTGGAATCCATAATACATAAACAGACAACTTTTATAAAAAGGTTTGGGACTATGACTGTATGACATACTTATCCACCCATTTTATTTATTTATATTCTAAATTTGACCTGGTCTTCAGATTACTACGTATAAACAGTTTATTCAGACTAAAAATAGTTTATTGCAGGGGACCACACTCCCTTGCAATATGCCTGCAATTCATTTCAAGGTCAAATTGTTTTGTTTTGTTTCATAAACTGCAGAAAACCACTTTGAAATGGTGAACTACTTTAGGGACACTTGTTACCAATCTTATTAGAATCATTGAACCGTTAAAGATGCCTGAATCATCGGTTCACGGTTTATTCATCATGTCAATATAACTATTAATAATAAATCTTTATATTATAGATAAATAATTTAATATTTGAAAATAAAAAATGTCGGTTCAACCACCGGTTCAATGACCGGTTCACTCAGTTCAATCCAGTTCATTCCGGTTCAATTGTATTTATGGGTCAATTATAGAATCGGACCAGTTCTATGACCGATTCACTATTTCACCAATTCACCCGGATTTGGATTGGTGAATTAGAATCTGGATTCACGATAACCGCTTGTTATTTGCAGGCATGCATTCACATTGACGAGTTCCAAATTTTGTTTTGATGATTCAATAGAAGAGCACATAATTTGAATATTTTTTTCATTCAAATATCCAACTAATTCATAAATTATGTTTTAAACATGTGCTACATAAACAGTTATGAATTGTTCAACAGAATGTAACATTAACTAAGTCAAAAAAAATGAGTCCTTGTCACGATGTTCAAAGAAGGAATTAGATCCAATATATACAATGGGGTTCAAGTGGGAAATAGTACGGCGGACAATATCACCATACTACAATATGCGGATGATCTGATGGTCTTCTACATAGGTGACCTACCCCAATTCCGTACTATGAGCTGAGGGAGAGTGTCATGTGAGGCGAGGAGATCACAAAACTTGTGAGAAAGATACTCCCCCAGATTCTAAATGAAAACTGTGAATGGGGGTGGAGAACTGGGTGCGCACCATAATAAAGAAGGCAACATAAATCTTAAGGAACTCAGAACGAGAACGCATAAAATAGACCCAAGTGTAACGAGAGAAATCATTAATAAAGATAACATAATAACGATGCCCACATCATAATCTCTTGGTAGGATGTAGCTCTAATGGCTAAGCGGATCAAGTTAGAGACGCCCGAAAGCCTGGTGAAGCGTAGTCTCGAATTCACATCAGACACGCCATGGCAGGCTGACCAGGTTGGCGATGCTTTCGAGGATGACCCACCACTAGCCCAGGGCAGGGCATGAAGAGGCACGTGGGACAACCCAAGTAGGGGAATGCGTTAGCATGAACGATGTATTTTATTTCCCTCTAAATGAGAGTTATGTAATGAACTCCAATTAATATAATAAATAAATGTGGTTTGTCCACTTACTAAAAAAAATAACGATGCCAGCCCTTGGAAACAAAAGGCGCGGGACCTTAGACATCATAATGAACCAACTCAAAAGGACAGACAAACTGAGACTCACTGAACTAATATAGGAGTTGTAGTTGTTTGTCAAGCTTACAACTCATACAGGAATGAGAACGATCATGCAAACACGACCCAACACATTTTGATGGATGAGAGAGGACAGGCAGGAGCCACTAGGATGTTCGAGATGATGATGCCACTAAGTGAAGCCAACATAGGAGAGTCAAGGAGACTAAGGGAGACAAAAGGTAGAGGCAGCGAGGAACGGAGATAATGGCAGAAAGTGAAGGTGGTTGAGCACATACACCCCATTATGGTGATGACCAGCTCCAGTGAGGGTCCCTGAAAGACGATCTTGCACATGACACGCAAACTCATCAAAAGTAACAAGATAACCATTGGAGGCAAGTTGGCTGGCGGAGATAAGGTTCACGGACAACTAGTGTATGTAAGCAACATCGGGAATGTGAAATGGGTGGTATGTAAGAGGTCGCGACTAGTGATGCGAAGGGTGGTGCCATCATTGCTGATGGCATGAAGGTCGGAGGAAACTAGCTGGTATGAGTGAAGGTGGGTGGTATCATATGTCATGTGAAAAGAGGCTCTTGAGTCAAGAAACCAAAAGGACTCGGAGATACCTATAGGGGTAGAGGCGGTTGACTGGTGAAAGGTGTCCAAGGCAATAGAACTAAGCACGGAGGCCGAGGAGGGGGAGACCTGAGTCCGGGAGAGTTATTGGGCAAGCTGTAGGTGTTGCTCAGTTGACAAAGAGGCAGCTGGAAGAGCAAAAGGTAAGCCTGGTGCGACGTGCTGCTACACGTTCTATTGAGCTCGTTGTAGCTTGCGACACTCAGCACGAATGTGGCTAGTAGTGACAGCGAGACAGTCATCGTTGGGGAGCACCAGATTCTTGAGCTGGAGTAAGAGAATGTGAAATAGGGTGTACCGAGGCACTAACACCTGGAGGAGGTGACAATGGAGGTAGCAGGGACAACGATTGAGTTGAGGCTGGCGGTGGTAGCTGAGGAGCAGCTAGTATAGTGTGCAGAGCAACAACCGATGGAACCACATCCAAGGACTAAAGATGGGTCTCCTTGGCAATCACGTAGGCCAAGGTGTCACTGAGAGACGGACGAGTACCCGGTGTAAGAGTTGAGCACGAACTGCCTCAAACTCAGGTTGAAGTCGCATGAGAAACTCATAGATGTAAAGGTGGTCGAGGTCCTGAGCAATGGCGAGACACTGGACGTAGGTTGGACAAGGAGATGGGGCCATCTCATCACACTGATACCATAAGTCACTGAGCGCAACAAAGAAGTCCTAGACAGAGCTATCACGTTGGTAGGTGACAGTGAGAGTCTTCAGCAGGGAGTAGCGTAACGCCTGACTGGAGGGAAGGTAAAGGGTGCGCAGGTGATCCCAAATCGCCTTGGCCGTTGGAAAATCACAGACAACCAAACGAATTGGAAGCTCACACGACTAGCAAAGGACGACACTGGTGTGAGAGTCATCCTCATGCTACTTGGCCCAAGTCTGGAACTTGGATGAAGCCTTACTGGTAACAAGAGACTAAGACATGCCCCCGGAGATATCAGAAGGAGGAAGCGGAGCTGCCCGGGTGCTATCAATGTGACCCCAGAGATTAAGACCTTAGAGAAGCACACGAATGGTGGAAAACCTCACCTTGTGATTCTTCCCATTAAGCATCACATCGGCCTTTTGAAGATAGGGGATAGGAGAAAAGTCTCTATAAGAGAAGACTTGAGAAGCTTGCAAGTTACTAAAATAAAGTGATACCTTTTGTCCTTTATTTCATCTCCACAATCAAACTCATTACCAACATTTCAGCCATAATCAACATCATCACCAACTTCAGTCCATCATCATCAAACTTCAGCCACAATCAACATCACCAAATTTCAGAGGGAGCAGCTGCAGGTGATTAGAAGGCAGTCGTGTCGGAGGTTGTGGAACTTGAACGCGGATCTGTTGGCGTTGCAATTCCACTGTTTTGGGATAGTCTCCGGCCAGGGCTTAAGTGGGTGTGGGTCTTGGTGTCAAAGACACAACGAACAAGGTTCTTTACAATAGCAATGAGATGTGTCACAGGATCCGGTGGTGGTCCCGCCAGTTAGAAGGCCGCACAGAAGCTAGCATGGCTCGGGAGACCATGATCGAGTGCCGGTAGAGTGCGCACGGATTGAGGTCAACGTACGACGATGGAGGATTGACAATAGAGGGACTACGAAGGGCGGTGGCGTCGAACATCGACAGAGGAGTGCCGGCAGCGAGAACCTAGGGTTGAAAAGCCCTCTATGATACCATGTTAGAATAGTCTCTGTTACGACTTTAGTCCCACATCGGCTACTCATGGAAGGGTGATGTGCATATAGGTGTTGACCAACCCTTCACTCCTAAGCCGGTTTTCGGGTGGAGTTAGGGTTGGCACCTGTGTTCACATCCCCGCGGTCTGGGGTTAGGCCCAGGTCCGTTGCCTTGGTGCGTCTGGGGTTAGGCCCAGGGTCGTATCAATTGGTGCTTTCATTGAGATGTCGGTGTGGGGATCCGTTCGCCAGGGTTAGGCCTGTGCCGCGGTCGAGGGCGGTCCCGTCACTCGCCGGAGAGGGTTCGCGGAGCGGGGTTAGGCCCAGAGTCCGGTTCCCGGCATCCGGGTGTCGGTTGACGATGACGTCAGCTTCGATGGGCGGAGTAGTGTTACAACTTTAGTCCCACATCGGCTACTCATGGAAGGGTGATGTGCATATAGGTGTTGACCAACCCTTCACTCCTAAGCCGGTTTTCCGGTGGAGTTAGGGTTGGCACCTGTGTTCACATCCCTGCAGGTGCAGGGTTAGGCCTGTGTCCATTGCCTTGAAGCGCGTGCAGGGTTAGGCCCGAGGGAGTTGTATCGATCTCACACTTTTTTTTTTGTTGCAAAGGTGATAAACACCCCCTGAAGGAAAGTCAGGAGCAGACAATACAACACTTGTGTGTATGCCCTCATCTTATGATTGTGGGGATTGGATCTGAGTTTGTCCCAACCAACAAACCCTTTATATAAGGAATCCAATATCAAGTTCACGAATGATTACAATACATGTATATAAGTGATGAGGCCACCCATGGTGAGCATAAAACAACAATCACCTATTATATCACGTGAATCATGCCTGATCTTATCCTACGACTTTACACTTCAAATCAAAGAAGGACTATATATATATATATATATATATATATATATATATATATATATAATATTTTTACACCTCACAATAATCGGGTCAAACAACACAGAGACATATGGTGACGGTCTTACCTTCTTCCTCTCCTTATATATCCTTCCATTATACCAAACAATTCAGAAGGGGGTTTTCTTTTCTTTTTTTTTGATAAAGTGGATAAACCACATTTTATTTAGATATTTTGATAAGGTTTACATTGCTTGGACAAAGAGGAAAGGAAATGAATACATCCGATTAGCTTCGATCCTATCTCACAAAGAATGTGTCCCGGTTTTCTTTTTCTTCTTCTCCTAGGCTAGAGCTAGATTCTCCCCGGAGGATTCCCTTCTTCTCCGCCTCCCACGGGTGTGGTTGTGGTCAGAATTCCGTGCTTCGTTTGACTGGGTTAGCATTGCCTTCCAAATTTTGGGCCTTTTCGCCACCGGAGCTGCATCAAACCAAGAGATGATGAGGAAAGAGATATCTCGAATAATTCGTAAGAAAACGCGTTGTTTTTCCTGGAAACATCGTCTATTTCTTTCCCCCCAGATACTCCAGGTGATTGCCATTACAGCGATGTCCCACCCTCCCTTTAGGTCATTTGCTACCCCCGAGGGTGTTCCCACAGTTTCCCGTGATCTCCGTAGTTCCACCTCTCCGTCCCAGACGCCCCAAAATGAGTCCCAAAATGATTCCATATGTGTCTCACGTATAAGTGTGAAGAGAGAATGTGTTGCACCATTCCTCCTCCGAAGTCGCATGTACGATAGCACACAGTGCGTTCGCCTCTCACTTCCTTTTATGCAGTTGTCGAGGGTGAGGATCCGGTTTTCCGAGCCAACCATGCTAAGAGCTTAACCTTGAGGGGCATGGTTGCTTCCAAAACCCTCGCTTAAGGTTACTCCTAATCCCTCCATCGGTCTTGAATCGGTAGAGTGATTTGACCGTGAAGATCCCGGCATTTGTGAGTTTCCATTCTCTACAGTAGCGGGGGCATCGGGGTGTGTGTGATTGGGTTTGCCAAAGGTCCGCCGTATTGTTTCAAGCCCTTCCATTTCTCCTGGCAAAAGGGGGCCCGGTTTAAGGAGCGGGAGTCCCTCGAGCCTTGATCTTGCTCCCCAACTGCCAATTGTCCGGAGATGATTAGCTCCCTCGCAGCCCTGTAGACATTTATCAATGCTAGTCCTTCCCACCGCTTGTCCTTCCGTGCGTGTCACGCCACAACACCGTGATCCCTGGTCGTACACATATGTTAGCCAAGATTGGAGGGGCTTCCCGGCCCAGGCTTTTCCAGAACGTGGATGCGCGCCTGGGGGCCCGTCTGAACGGGTCAATGTGGTCTCTCCTTGAGTATGCCTCATGAAATATCTTCTGGCATATCCCTGCCCGTCCAGTTAGGATTCTCCACCACTATTTACCCAGCAAGGCTCCATTGAAAGTCCGAAGGTTTAGGATCCCCCATCCCCCATTGTCCTTGGGTCTGCAGATCCTTCCCCAGTTGACTAGGTGGTAGCTGTGTGTCTCCTTATCTACTCCTTTCCAAAGGAAGTTCTGTCTAATTTTATCGATCTTCTTGATCACCCACTCTGGGAGGCGGAAGGCCGACATCCAGTGAATTGGAATGGTTGAAATTACTGAGTTTAACATTGTCAATCGTCCTCCCAACGATAGTAATTTCCCTTGCCACGATACTAATCTTCCTCTGATTTTTTCAATTAGCAATCCCCAATCTTCCTTTCTAGGGCGGCCCCCTGATAATGGCACTCCCAAGTATTTAATTGGAAGATTACCTATTGCGCAGTTAAGCACCTGTGCAAACTCCTCGATGTTATAATCGATTACCTTAATCGGGATGATGACACTTTTTGAGTAGTTTATCTTTAGCCCCGAGAGGCCCTCAAAAAGGTAGAAGATTAGCTTCAATATTCGGGCCTCTGCTAGTCCCCCTGTGCAGAAAATTAGTATATCATCAGCGTACTGCAGCGTCGAGATGGTGTCTTCCCGATTATCCCCAATAGGAACTCCGTGGTATATTTCTGCTTGGATGGCGTTTGAAAGCATCGTGGGGAGGACATCCATAGCTAGGACAAATAGTAACGGGGATAGCGGGTCTCCCTGTCTCAGGCCTCTCTTGCTTCTTACATATCCGGTCGGAGCCCCATTAAGGAGGAATCTAGCTTTTGATGTAGTCAGTAGGCATTTGATCCACCCTATCCATTTGGGTCCGAATCCTCTTGCTTTAAGAATATCAAGGAGGTAGTCCCAGTCCACCGAGTCGAAGGCTTTTTCCAGATCAATTTTGATCAGGGTTCCATTTGTGTGTGTTGATCTCATTTTATGGATAAGCTCCTCTGCCGCGATGATGTTGTCGTGTATCATCCTCTCCTGTATGAACGCCGTTTGTGAGTCATCCACGAGTTCTCCCAGAGTTCCTTTTAGCCTGTTTGCCAGGACTTTGGAAATGATTTTGACCGAGCAGTTGATTAGGCTGATTAGTCTGTAGTCTTTGATGCTCACCGGATCAGCCGCTTTTCTGGAATAAGCGGGATGTGTGCCCAATTTAATCGCTCCAAGTCGGCCGCTCCTTGGAAGAAATCCTCAAAGAGTTTTAACATATTCTCCTTGATTGTGTCCCATCCCCGCTGGTAGAAAGTCATTTGGGAACCCATCGGCCAGGTGCTTTATCCGCTCCCAGCTCGTTTATTGCTCTTCTGATTTCACTTTCTTCGAAGGGGGCATCTAGGTGTCCAAGCTCTATCCTCCTTTTTCGAAGGAACAGTCGGTCCCATGAGGTTTTGTACCTCGTCTCCCGTCTTGCCGAAAAGTTCAGTGAAGTACCTGGATATAGATGCTGATATTTGTCTTGTGTCAGTGATGAGAGCACCATCATGATGAAGCTGGTTTATCCAGTTTGTGTTTCTTCTTTGATTGGCTATTGCGTGGAAGAACTTGGTATTCTGATCTCCTTGTTGTAGCCAATTGATCCGAGATCGTTGTCGCCAATACGCCTCTTCCTCCGAGATGATTCGGTCATACTCCTCCTTGCATGCTTTTTCTTCTTCTCTCTCCTCCGTTGATAACGGATTTGTTTCTTTGTGGGTATCAAGCCTCCCTTATTAGCTTAAGAGTTCTTGTTTTCTTTCTAGGTTTTGGTTGAGAGATTCCTTTTTCCAGCTTCGTAGTCTATCTTTTAGGTGTTTCAGTTTTTTTGCTATTTGAAAAGCCCCATCTCCTATTAGTGCTTGTCCCTGCCATTCATCTCTGATCATGTCCCAGAAACCTTCCACTTTTGTCCATTCTCTGTTAAATCTGAATGGTGGAAATTGTAGTGTGTGTATCCCACATTCCAGACTTATCGGCACATGATCTGATCCCACTCTTGGAAGTGCAGTTTGCCATATTCGTGGATATTCGTGAGCCCATTCTGTTGATAGGAGGAATCTATCGAGCAGGGCGAACGCCGGGGATTCTCTTCCATTGGTCCATGTGTATTTTCTCCCGATGAGGGGTGGATCTACGAGATGGAGATCTTGTATCAGCAACTCGAACTCCTCCCTCTCCCGTGTCCCATGAGATACCGTATTTGCGTCCTCGCGACGTCTGATTGTGTTGAAGTCTCCGCATAGTAGCCAGCTTCCTCCCCATCGTCCTCTGATCCTCCTCAGCTCGTTCCAGCAGTCCGCTTTTTGTGCAGGGTTGCATGGGGCATATACCGTCGTTATCATTCTTGGAGTGTCACCATTTGCTTTTGCAATGATACTGATAGAGCAAATTGATCCCCTAAAACCCGTTGAAGATCATATTTGTTGCGTTCCACCCGATGCAACATCCTCCCGAAGTCTCTATTGCTTGAGTTCTTCCCACATATCAAAGACTTTTCCTCCAATAGTGCTTGACATGCGTTAGTAATCTTTTCCAATTTGGTTTCCTGAAGGCAAAATATATCTGACTTGTGTATTTGCAGGAAGTCCCTGATAAGGTACCGTTTCTTCTTTTTCCCCAAACCCCTCACATTCCAAGAGATCACTTTCATTAGTAAACCTTAGTGTCCCGGTCCCGTTTACCCAGAGGTCAAGGAAACCCTAGTTGGTTTCTCCCCTTCCCATTGCCCTTTCTGCTTCCAACAGGCGGATGTGTTGGATGCACTCGCGTCTATCTTCTTCAGAGGAACCGAGGTCAACCCCAAATTTTAGGGCATCGTCCAAGATTTCCCTGCATGGCCAGTCACAAAAGGTTAAAAAAGTGGGGTTTTGAGTGTTGTCATTACCTTTTTCAGTGGATTGTTCATGCCCGAATGTCTTTCTTCTAGCCGAGGGTGGTGGAGCAATGAAGCCTTCCTTTTCCGGGCTCTCCGGAGCATTCTGCTTCCCGGTCCTTTCACTCCGGCCGTTCCTTCCTTGGGTGAGCTTGGTTCAGCCTTCTTTGGTGGTCGGCCTACCTTGCGTGCTGCGGTCGGATCGTTGCTTGATTGCTCTGCCCCTGCTAATATGCCCTCCCAAGCTGAGTCGGCCATATAATTCCATGAGCCGTGGATATTTCTCCATTTATATTTAGTAAGATCCAAATCGGGGTTTGGGTCTGAAATGGGGGGCATCTCCTCAATCTTTTTATCTATATTGGGTGTTTGCATGTCTGGGTTCCCATCTTCTATAACCCTATTGTTCGGGTGCGGAACTTCATCCGAGGTTCAATGTCACATACCATGATAACATTAGCGTCACTTCCTATTTCCTCCCTTGGTTTTCCCATAATACCATTTCATTTAGGTTTTTCCATGAAATTTGAGCTTTTTCAATGGATGCACATCTTCCATTTGGCTTTGAATATTAACTTCACCCCCGGATCAGTTCCATAGGCTTTCCATTTCTAATTCAATCTCCTTGATCAGTTGTTCATCATATTCCTCATCCTTGTCAGAAATATCAATGTTTTCATCTTTCCCATAATCGTGGTAGTTATCAACTTCATTGTTTTCATTGAGTTTTCCTTTGTTTTTGTCTCACATTGTGGAGTTTTACATTTTTGCTTAATTTTGATTCATAGTCTCCTTTTGGATAAGGTTTATTTTTGTCATTATCCCAATCTTTCTTTTGGTTGGCTGCCAGCTGATCATATTTATGTGTGGATGGCTGTGATTTCATTTGATCATGTGAGGATTTTGGGATGTAAGGCTGGGATCCCATCAGTGATAAAGAGAGGCTTGATGGGTTTGATGTGCGGCTGCCCACACAAGAGGGGACATGTGATTTTGCACCCTCCCTCCCACGTGCGTACGAGGAGTCATCCACCTTCTCCTTTCCTTTGTCCAGGTGGCGGGATTTGGTTGATTCTCTGACCAATAGTTGATTTCCTCTATCGTCCACTTGTTTCTCTCCAACACCGTTGATTTCAACATGGCGTGAGAATCAGATATCACCGAAAGCCCCGGATTCTTTTTGTACGGTTGACGCCATTTCCCTCCTGCTGCCATGTTCACCGTACTGAGGCTTTTCAGAAGTCTTATCTGTCTTCTCGCGGTCTGTACCCGTCGGTCCGACCGGGTCTTTGCCTTTCCGCAGCCGATCCTCGTTGCCTTCAACCCCATCGCCGCCCGTATACCGCCTTCTCGGTATGCGAAGTTCCCGGGAGAGGCGGTTCCCCTCTTCCCATTTCCACTCGCGCGCGTGAACTTCAGATGTAAGAGCAACAGCAGTACGGTGTGGTTGGGAGCCGCTTGCCTCGCGGACTCTTACGCCGGCTCGCAGGTGGCCTCACGTAGTGACCCCCTCCCTTGGCCAAGTATACAAGGTCTCCAACCGGCTTTAACAGCCTCGCGATCGTGTCCAGCCGTCGTCCGAAGATGGGCAGTCCCTTGATATTGAGCCACCGGAGCTCTCCTTCGGCCTTCCCCGTTGAGTTTGCAGCCGCCGTGCATGGGTGGCAACGGATGGAGAAGGTTTTGAATTTCATCTCTCCCAGGCTTTCCAACTTCCTGGCCAATTCCACCGACGGGCAATGTATGAGGATCCGTTCATCGTCGAAGGGTTCCGATGACCAGGTTAGCTCTGGTCCAACGAATGCAGCAACTTCCTCCTTCACCCTCCTGGACGGGACGGACCCGGATATCCTTTGGTCACCAGAAGCGATGGTGTAGCTCCTAAGTCACGGATCTCCTCCACATGTCCTCATCGATGGCCATAGAGCCTCTATGTGATCCCTCCTTCTCTGGTTCAGTTTTCCGGCGAGGAGCTGTCTCCTCCGTCTGTGCATTTCCCAGGTCCTCCTCATTCTTTGCCTTTTTCTTCTTGTCCTTCCTTTTGATCAGTTCATCTTCACGTGCAGGGGTGTGCTTGCAGCTTGGATGAGGGTACCGGCGGGGCAGGTTTCGTACGCGCTTCGCATGTCCAGAGGCAAACTTCCAAATTCTCACCAATCTATCGCGATGGTGCCACAGTTTGCTGCATTTGCCGCAGACCTCCACTACTCCACTTGAGGTCATCTTCGTCGGCGGCGAACGGCGATTTTGGTGGTAGTTTACTCGGGTCCTTTCCATCCTTGCAGACTCGCCGGTCGTCGGGAAGCTTCTTTGTTTTTTCCGGCATATTCTTCCATGGAGCTTCGTTCTGTTTGTTTTCTGTGTCTCCCTCCGGCCGTGTTGTTCTATGTGTCGCCAAGATTTGCGCGGCCTCGACCCTCGGTACGCCTCGCGATCTCCTCCCGGAGGTGACCTCAGCGTACGTGAGGTCATTTTCCAGGGGTGATGCCGCCCTCCGCCTTTCTGGTACTTGGACACCTCCTGCGTCTCCCCCGGTCGCTTCCCTCCGAATTTCCGTCGCCCGAGCGTGGACGGGTTCCTCGGCCACGGGTGCGGTTGTAGTTCGCAGTTGTTCCCGTTGCTCGGGTTCCACCACTCGTCGCCAGACCCTTGCCATCTTGTCTATGTTCCTTGTTCCTCTAGCTCCGCCGCTCGCCGGAGATTTCTCCGTATGTCCGCCGTCTACCGGATATCGCTCCGCCGTCTACCGGATATCGCTCCGCCTCACTCGTTTGGGGGGTTTTCTTTTCTTGGTCTTGTTAATTAACACCACCGCCAACACCACCACCAAGTCTGCTAATCCTTTTGGGCTTGTACTTGGGCTGACTATATATATATATTGGTCCTGGAGTTTTGGTCATGGCCTCTGTTTTGCTCTGGTTTATGTTACGCAGGAGGTGAAGAAGATTGGAGAAGGACAACTTGGACGTATCACTGGATGCTGACTTTGAGAAAGGGAGGGGACCCAAGAAATTCACTAGCAGAGAACTCGTTAATGCGACGGGGAACTTCAGAGAAGAAGGGAAGCTAGGACAAGGAGGCTTTGGAGCTGTCTACAAAGGCTTTCTAATTCAGGACGGCCGTGAAGTTGCAGTCAAAAGAGCTGAAGGATCTAAACAAGGCAAAAAGGAGTACATCTCTGAGGTCAAGATCATAAGCAGGTTGAGACACAGGAATCTTGTGCAACTTGTGGGTTGGTGTCATAGGAGAGGTGATTTCCTTCTTGTTTATGAGTTCATGCCCAATGGTAGCCTCGACACTCATCTCTACAAAAAGACCACACTGCTGGCTTGGCCGGAGAGATATAAGATCTCTCTTGGACTAGCCTCTGCTTTGCTGTACCTCCATGAACAGTGCGAGCAGTGTGTGGTGCATAGAGATATCAAGCCGAGCAATGTGATGCTTGACTCCTCATTCAATGCCAAGCTTGGGGACTTTGGGCTGGCCAAGCTTGTAGATCATGATAGTGTCTCACAGGCGACAAAGATTCTGGCCGGAACCAATGGGTACATGTCGCCGGAGTATGCCTACAACTTCAGGGCAGGTAAGGAGTGTGATGTTTATAGCTTCGGTGTTGTCGCGCTGGAGATATCATGCGGCCGGAGACCGGTGGAGCATAAGGAGGAGCCAGGTAAGGTGATGTTGGTGGAGTCTGTATGGGATCTCTATGGGAGAGGTATGATCCTTGAGGCAGCTGACAAGAGGCTTGAGAATGAGTTTGATGAGGAGCAGATGGAGAGGTTGATGCTTGTTGGGTTATGGTGTGCTCATCCTGATTATAAGCTCAGGCCTTCCATCCAACAAGCCATTAATGTCTTAATCTTTGTAGCTCCAATGCCTGTACTTCCTCCCGAAATGCCGGAGCTCATGTTCTCCGGGTCCCCGCCGCAACTGGACGTTTCCTATAACTCCGCGGAAGGGTCAGCGTTTTCTCTGACAATGCCCAGGTAGTATCCGAACTGATGAGTACACGGCACTCTCTCTTCACGTAAGAAAGTTGGATAAACCTTGTTTTATTAATATAATTAATAAAAATAGTACTTGTGAATCCGGGTTACATATATGTCTGAATTAAGAGCAGTGTGAAGGCCGGGACTTGAGTTGGCTGGTGGTTTGATTTGGTCCTCTTTGTGTGTCATCTTTGGATACTATGGAGGTACATCCCTGTTGGATTACGTAGTGTTGTAAATATATAAACCTGATATTTAATATTATAAAACAATAAACTTGGTTGTCTGACTATTAATGTAAACATAATTATCACCGGTTTGTTGTTTATGTAGTAAACAATAAACTTCAGTTGTGCAGCTTTAGGTTTTCCGGTTTGGATGACTGATAATCATGGTTTAATAATGTATTTATATGGTATTATATCAGATAGTATGGTATTGTAATTATTATGCACATTATGTTTGAAAAAATAGTATGGTATGATTAACAAGTTGTTTGTGTTTGTTTTGATGGTATGATATGATATGGTTACAAAAATAATAAAATGATCAGATTACCCTTAAAATAACCAAGAAAGTAGAGAGAGTGTGTGACCTGGTGGCAATGGAGAAGATACCGGTGGTGAATAGAGGTGGTGACATCAATTGGAAGTGGCAGTTGTGGCTTTTCTTGGGTGAAGATTAGGGTTATTCTTATATTATTGTAGTCTTGTAGAGAAGAGAAGACTAAAATAAACTTAGTATTTATAAAAATTATTATATATATTTTTGGCAAAAAAAAAATTTAGAACATGAGAAATCACCAAATTGGTGATTTGAAAAATCCATAAAAAAAAATAATTTTTAAACCATAAAAAAATGGAAAAACTATAGGTATAATCCCCCATTTAGTCCATGTCTCAGACATTGTCCGTTGAGTCCCTCTATTATAAAACTTTCCAATTTAATCCTTTTGTTATTTTGATTGGGATAATCTAGTCTAGACAATAATGGACGTCAGCTTCTTGGTGTTGATTTGGCGTTTATGTGGTATTTTAAATTATAAATTAATATTAAAAATATTAAAAAAAAGCTACGCCATTTCAAATCCGGGTTTTAAGCACCATTTTGGTTGTGTATGCATTGGTTAACCTGGCTGAAATCGCAATATGGATTATGATTAGATTCTGTGAAGTTGAAGGAGAGTGCACTTGATGAAGAGATTAGATTGAAGAAACAGACCAAGAAGAAGAAGAGTTGGCTTGCCATTTCATCTCAAAAAGTAATGCTTCCATGGTTATTTCCTTTTTATAAATTTCAGTGATAGTTTCATAGTATTCAGCAGGACAGTGAACTTCTTTCTATGCTCCAATAAAAGTTCAAGGACGAACTCACTGCTTTGACCATGTCCTCTTCATTAGATAATGAATTAAAGAAATGTTACTTTTGATGAAACAGGACATATAATATAGTTCAAGATTTTTTTTTCTTTTTTTTGTTTTTTGACTTAGATGATAAAGGCCCCTATTCACGGATCAGAAACGTGACTATGGGCTCCGAAAAATAAATTCATTCGATCGTCCCTGATTTTTCACTATGTATATACAAATTTGAGGAGTTAACTCGACTCAAGGACACTCGATTCTAAGACCTTCATGAAAAATTTTTCAACACACGGAACCCTTGCTATAATATAGTTCAACATTCATGTGCTATAAGCCTATAATGAGCTGTTACAAACCTCAATTAATAATTTAGGAGTTCACTGATAACTCTGATACAGAACTCAAAAGTTGGAAAGAGATGGAAAGACAGAGAAGGAGAAAGGAGAGTGGGCCCAAAGCAAGTTGGTGGTTAGCATCTCATGCTGTCTTCACATGGCTTGGGAATTCAAGAAAGCATGATGAAAAGAGGTCACCTTTAACCTTCTTTGTAGTGGATATCATCAAGTGGTTACCATAGTTCCCATCACTTAGATTCTGTTCATCTCTTGCTCAACTATACTCTAAACTCAGAGAGAAAACAACAGATATCAAATAGATGTATTTAATTTAATTTACAGTTGTAATTAAAGATTCAAAGGTTTAACATTCAAACTTAAACCTCCGGCACCGGAGCCGGCGATGTGAGCCGGTGCCGGCAAGTTGGACAAGAAGAATGAGAGAGCAGCCACTTATCAATGCATGCAACGTGGAAACGATGGCTGCATGAAGGAAGAACACGTACAGTATCACCATCAGAGAAGTCCACCAAGCATATAGCACACCTTGACGTCGATGACGCCGGTGAGCCGGAGGCCGGCGCAGCGTATGTAGCCACCGGGAGCGCCACCACCTCCTCCTTCTTCAACCCGGAGTTCAGCCTCCGCGCAGCCACCCAACCCGCAGGCTCAGTGAGCGCGCGCCTGGTGCAGCGCACCACACACTGCAGCATCGAGTTCAGCCCCAGCGCGCACACCAGCGCGCATGTCATCGCAGCCAAGATCACCACCACGTCATAGTCCAGCGTTCGCTGCTTCTCCGGAGAACTTGCCGGGCTGGTTTCCTCCATTGATTGAGAGAATGATGGGGGAGTGAAGCTTTGAAGATGATTGATTGAGTGGAGAGACATGAGCCATGTTTGAGAAGTAGCTATTGATGAAAAAGAAGCAAAGGGGATGGGGACCTCCATGAGATGAGATAAGAGTTAGTGTTTGCCTAGGCTATGTTTACAAGATAAGCCACTACACTTTGCTTTTCCTTGTTAATGCGCATCAAGAGAGGATGTTCTCCTTGATCATGATCTATAGCTTCTGTCTTTCATTTCAAACTTTGAAACATTGCATGCATTGACTGCCATTCTTGAATCCATTGATCCACTACTTGCAATGCCGTCCTATCATTGAGAAAACTTCAGTTTCACTCTCATGAGAAATAAAGAAATTTGTTGGTTTTCTACATTCTCAGTACATTAAAATTCATTGTCGAAGCGGAGAGGTCCTCCGCGATCCGACGAAACGTGGTTGAATCCCTGCGGTGGCGAGTGATTTAGGATTTGGTAGTCGGGTGGGCGTTCGTGGCGTAAAACCGCGTGCACGCCTGGAGAGGGTTTATCCCCTTTAGCTCAAAAAAAATAAAATTCATTGTCGAGAATGCGAAGAACGTCTTTCATGGTGGGTCTATCTGCTGGATTCTCTTGAATACAGAGTAACCCAATCTTAATGCATTTCAGTGCTTCTTGTTCATTGTACTCCTGGTTCAAGTCCTCATCTACAAGCTGCAATGGTGTCCCTTCATCACCAACCTTCTTTGCCTAGTGTTTACGGTACCATTAAACTAGTTAAAATCAAGAATTGGATAAAATTTCACATACTGAACAAGATTAACAGTCTTACTTACATAGCTTTGGAGATCAGGGAGATTCTTTTCGCAGATGAAATAGTAACTATTGTTCCTCTTTCCACTGACAATCTCAAGCACGAGAATACCGAAACTGAAAACATCCGACTTGGCTGAATACTTGTTATCTGAAAGATACTCTGGTGCCATATATCCCCTGCATCATCAAGGAGTGTTTGTGTAAACACTTTTATGAGTCTGCAAATGACATAAAAATGTATGTATAGTATAACCTTGTTCCAGCATTGTGCATTGTATAGGCATGAGTTCGATCATTTCCCAGAATCCTTGCCAGACCAAAAGTCTGATATTTTAGGGTTCATGTTTCTATCCAGCAAGACATTACTAGCTTTGAGATCAACGATGAATGATCGTCGCCGATAAACCGAGATGAATATAACCAAGTCCTCTAGCAACTCCATCAATGATATTGTATCTGGTTTTGCCATGAAAGTAGTCTGCGTTTGTTTGAATCTACACAAAAACATACAAATGAAGTTAGGCTTTTGTGAATGCATTGAAGGAAGACGAAGGGTATATACATCTTTAGATTAATTACCAAATAGAAACATATCAAGGCTTCTGTTTTCCAGGAACTCATAAACAAGAAGTTGGTCATTCCCATCACTTGAAAAACCAAAGAGTTCAACAAGGTTTCTATGCTTGGCCATTGCCAGGGATTCGATCTCACTTCTTATAGCTCTCACTCCATGCTCTCTTCCTACCATCTCTGTGGAAAGCTTCTTCACTGCTATCTCTTCTCCATGAAGCACTCCCTTATATACCGGTCCAAAGCCTCCTTGTCCAAGAATGTTATCATCAGAGACAATTTGTGGCATTTCTAAGTTCATCAGATTGGTAGACTTTAAAAATCCTGATCTGGTTTGCAGTTAATTCAAATAGTTAGCATTAAGTTCATGTTGAATAAAGAAAATCAAATTAATACACAAACAGAGTACATCACCAACTTACTTTGAAACCTGAAACGTAAGTATCGGCATTCGAGTTTGTAGGATCACTGGCAGTTGCATTGCCTGATGGAAATCAAGTAGAAAGATTATAAAGCCGAGCTTTGATAGATAATGAAGATAAATAACAATTAACAGGAGCACTTACTACCACACAAGCCGAATGGATTTCTCTTTGATAAATAAAGGTAAACAAGGATGAGCATCAACGTAACAAAAACCACTGAGCCAATGATGATAAAAACAATAACAGACAGCTTCTTTTTACCATCAGGAGGCACCGCCATTCCTGCAGTAGTAGTGACAAATGCAGACTTTAGATTTTCTAGTTTGGTCTACATCAGTGAGGACGTTAGATTTTCTACCCAAAATATTATTGTGATATGACTTGAAACTGAACATGTGAAATAAAATACCGTAGTGGTACTTTTAGATTTACCTGGCGGAGGAGATGTATTGATGCAGAAGCCCGTCGTCTTATTGCAGAAGCCTCCATTATAGATGTTGTTGGAATTGGGTGATGATGATGACGGCGATGAGGAAGTGTTGCTGGAGACGGTGATAGAGGCGTTTCTGTTGCTGGTGACGGGGATAACGGGGATAGAGGCGTTTCTGTTGCTGGTGCGGGGGATAGAAGCGTTTGTAGAATTATAGCGGTCGGTCGGACGAGATGTATTGGTGCAGAATGCCGTCGTCTTATTGCAGAAGCTTCCATTATAGATGCTGTTGGAGTCGGGTGATAATGATGGCCGCGATGAGGAAGTGTCGCTGGTGACGGTGATAAAGGCGTTTGAAGAATTATAGACGTAGGTGCCGCCCGTGCAGCCCCCCCTGCAGCCCCCCATGGAGGAGGAAGAGGCAGAGATGGTGGGGTTGGTGGTGGTGGTGGTGGTGGTGGTGAGTAGTAGAAACAGCAAGCAAGAGAGGAGGGTGAGCAGAGAGCTGTGTGGAAACATAGTGTTTCTATTACAAGAAAACATCATCTAAACTAGGAGAATCCTCCGGGGAGGGCGGCAGAAGAAGGGGAATCCTTCGGAGAGGAGCTAGATCCTACCTAGGAGAAGGATAAGAAAAAATCGGGACACGTTGCTGGCAGATAAGATCAACACTAATCAGATGTATTCATTTCTTTTCCTAATTCTGTCCAAACAATATTATCCTTATTAAAATAATTAAATAAAAATATGATTTATCCATTTTATCAAAAAAAGAAAACATCATCTAAACTAAATGTGCTTCTAGTGACATTATATAATTGAAAATGCTTATTTTTCTAAGCAAAATCAATAAATGAATGAAAATGATTTATATCCACCTAAAATCAATTTTGAGGAAACTGAGAGGAAAAATCCTTCTCTTCCGAAGCCAGTGGTCCCATGATCCCATCCCTGTGTTTTATTATGGACAACCCTTTGAAGGAGACTTAAGTACAAAGTCTTGTAGAAAAGTCTACAAAGGAGGCTTTAGATCAAGGGCTTTCAAGTATACCCTTTTAGGGGCATTTTTACTATTATATAATTTTAACTAGTGCGTAAACATTGAAAAAGAGTACATGAATTAAATTCAAAAGCCTTGATTGAGAAATAATGAGATGGAAATATAATTGTAATTCTATATAATCTGAAATGATAATTGAAAGGAGTCCTTATTCAATTGAGTCAGCTCAGATCATAAATCTCACTTAACTAGCTGACTTGATCATGTAAAATTACCCTTTTGGCATCTATAGCCCTCAACTAAATGAAGTCTTGAAACTTGGATATAATAGCACATAATGCGCATAAATTTGATTCTGTGATGATAAATATATACCTTGACAATAAAAACAAACTTCACAGTTGATGTTAATGTGCTTTGCCAACCCAAAAAGAGCTAATGACATTTGATGCTGAAGCTTAAAAGGTAAATGAGAGCTTCCTGGAACTAAAATCAAATACCTTCTGCAGCAGCTGCTAGACAAAGAATTATCATCGTTATGACTTTTTTGCTGGTAAGAAGTATTGAGTAATTTGGGAACAATGCTTGGCAGCTTGCACACGCTTTGGCGGGTGGAGCCAGCCCCGGACTTCTCTCTGGATTTCTAAAGGCAGCTCATCAATCACGGAAGGGTCTATGTCTTCAACATTTAAATGCCATGCAGTCCTTGTGGGCATAGTTTGCTCCTCATGTATCCTATCATTGTCATTGTCGCCACACAACAAATGCCTTCTTTGGTGCTTAGTTGCATCCAGATCCACATAGCTCTCGCTATCTAGATAAGCATTAAATGGTTTAAAAAGAGAACAAAAGTATTGCAAATAACCTGCAGGTATGTATGATGCAGAAAAGTAAATTCACCAGAGGTTAAAGTGTCAGTCTGACCAGATGCAGACAAGGGTGTACTCATTTGAGAGGATCCATCAAACACTTGTTTAGCAGAAAAATCACAGCCCTGAAAGTATCTTAAAATAGAACCAGGTTCCTGTCAGAAACAAAATGAGGCTTAGTATTACATTCAGGCCTCATTAAAGGATAACTAGACTATCATCATCATAGCATCCTCTCAAGTCACAAGCAAACAAAATGGATGATCTGTTCCTTTGTGACCATAATTGGAACAATTAGCATCCACTGATATGATTCTTTGGCATTCAATACAAATCAGGGTATAAAAATATGCCAATTTTAAGATCCTCATACCAAGGGAGTGAAAACTTCATAAAATGAGGGCTAGGAAAGCACGACAAAACTCTCCTTCCACCAGAGCCTGCAGTGCCCTCTCAAAGTATGGGAGAAAAAACGCGGAAACTCATTCCATCAAGTGCCTGGTTTAGTGTGCATGCAGACTTGGTTGTATTTAATGTATCTATTAGACAACTACATATGAATCTAAACCAAATGATTTTTTGATAAGGCTGACATAAATGATAGCATAAAATGACAAGTTTGATTGAATAAATTTACTTATTCTATGGGAAATTAATTACTTGGGAAAAACATATTCAGTCACCATTCAGAAATAATTCAACTTGAGGTGTGCAAGCTGCAAGATCTGAAACATTTTCTGAGAGTGGAATACGTGCCCAATCTGTGCAGGCTTGAACAAGTAATAGAAGCTTAGATAACTTGCATTATCATCTAAAGTGCAGGATCAACAAAGGGTAAGTTACATACCTTGCCTTTTCTTTTTTTCAGTGATGTCCCTCTACCATCCAGGGTTTTGTTTTGTTTAGATGTATCATGACCATCACAAATTTTCTCACATGAAGGCCTTAATTGAAGCATATCATACATTGGTGTTGTGCAGATTTTGTTTCCTGAATGAGAACCTGCCCTGAATTTAGCATAGGAAGAAAAGAAATATAGATTATTAAGTAGGGTTAAGCATAACAAATACCTGAAGGAGATGGCAGAGATTGGTCATGATTGAATCCAATAGACCCACTTGATGAGAGAGAATGACAATCTTTGCCTTGAAAGAAACTTGAAATTGAGCAAGTTCCCTACAAAACAAATTGTGACTCTAAAGCTATGGAGTGGAACTTATGAAAATGAAATAAATGCAAGCACGAAAGAAATTGCCAGTAGGGTTGAGGACCAGATTTAAAGAGCAAAGGTCCAATTTTCCTGTGTTATCTAGTGAACCGTAAGCTTTTTTTCTTTTTTTTCTTTTATTGGAGAAATGTGGACAAGCTACTTATTTGTTCTTTTGGGCACCAACACATCTTGAACTCCTGCCTTGCCAGCTCTTCTATTAGTTATTTGTAAACACAAGCAAGTTTCAGTTAACAAATTTGTAATTTCATCATTCTCAGCCTGACCTGTTCTCCAGCAATAATTGTATAGTAGTTCAAATCCACCACTAGTTCAGCATTCTCTACATGATGAAGGTAAAAATTATGGCAAAAGTTAAATTAAACTAGATTCTCTGGCTATGTTTGTAAGCACCAACAGAAACTTCTAAAATCAGGCTGATTCTTTCATGGATTGCCACATCTTAGACAATGGTATTAAATGATCCATGCAAAACCAACACAAGAAAACTTACTGATGGTATGTCTAAAATTTTACTTGCGGAGACAGAGAGAGATGTTATTCCCCATCTATTGTTGTGGGGGCACACAAAATCACGAAGGCCAGAATCAAATAGTTTCTTCGCATCTTCTTGCATTTTAGCAATCCCATATCGCAATTGACATGATTTTGAGGGGAATTTCCTTTGTGATTCCTTTTCATTATACTGCAGAGAACACAACACAGAACCAAACTGCAAACGTCAAAACATAATGCATCACATGCAACACAAAGGCAATCAATTGACAATGTAAGCAAGGGAAGAATTAAAGACAAGATAAATGAAAAAGTATATACCATAAATGCCCCAGCATGCAAGGTCAAGGTATGTGCTATACGCTTGTTCTGATCCAAATCATACTGAATTCTTTCACTCAGCTCTTCACAGAGTTGATTGAGCCAATGTTCAACCTAGGACAATCCCAATGAACTGAGAACTACAATATATTGGCTTGAACAGATATCAGGTAGTTGTGAGAAGCAAATCATGTCATAAAGGGAAAATTGGGCTTTTCAAAGCCATAGCAATCATGAATAGAACATTAAGAGAAGAGAAATTAGATGGGCAAAGAAATTTAACCACAAAATTTTGATATTAGCTTTCAAGATAAGAGACTCAAAGTAATCCTGTTACTTATTCACATTCAGTTGCATCCTTTCAGCTAAGAATGAATATGAAAAAAAGTTATTGCTATGCACTTATTTGTCCCAACACAACTTGCTAGGGGAAAGAATTCTTACAGAAGCAATGGATTTCAAGGCTTGTGGGCCTGGAAATGTCTTTCCACATCCATGACTCTTAGGCAGCAGACGACTCTCAACTTCTTCCCCACTAATACCTCTTGCGATATTCCATAACCATGACCTGAAAACATAGGTTAGAGAACAAAATTTTAACATAGACTACAAAATGTTAATCATTTCAACAGGAAATTTTCAGGTATTAGTGAGAATAAAGTAACATTATTAGGTTTCTTGTTCTGATAGTGAGCACAAGCTTTAGTAGGCATATGTTTCTTATGAAGATATATGGAGCTGACACCAACCCATATTATTGACCACCAAGTCCACTTTTATAAGAAAGAAACTCAAGCTAAAAGATTGAAAGATTGTTGTATGAAATAAAACAACAGGGACAATGTACACATTACTGATGCAATATGGACTTACAGTAGATCTTATTGGTTGTGCTTTTGTTACTAATTAGAAGATTGTAATAGACCTCACTAAAGCTAAATGCAAGGCAATTCAGACAAATTTAGTAGCAGTTCTGCATAAATTGTAAAGAACAGAGCAACTGCCCCACCCAGTATTTGTCCCATAACGCTCTTGTAACTTTTCCACAGAAAACTGGAGCAGATCACCAACAGTTTGTACTCCAAGATCACTTTGTAAAGAACTTCCAAGTTTTCCTCCAAGTTGTTTCCTGCAATAACCTATGGTAAGAGTAAACACTAATGCAATCATACTATAATCATGAAAAAACTATAAAAAATAATTCTACACTTTTACTTTTAAAAGTATGAGAACAGATGCAGTTGTAGACCACAGTTGGTAGTCAAAAAAACAAATGGTACCATAAAGGAAATAAGATGTAGAAACAATTACATTTTCTTCACAGGCAAAGAAGCTAAAAGATCCTTCACACATGATGTAGGTACAACAGTTTGCTGAGCAGGTTTATGCATTGCACTTGCAAGTTTTGCTAACATCTGCCAAACAATCATATATAAAATCCATTGTAAGCAAAAACTATATTGGAAAGACTACAATCTAAAATTTTTAAAGAAGAAAATGAGTTCTAATCATTGCTAACAGAAATACAAACATGAGTTAACGGCCCATCTACCTTGTACAACCAAGTAAGAAGATTAAGAGATTAGACAGTTCAGAGAATCAAACCTAGCAAAGGTAATTATAAAAGCTATAGCTTTATACATAGAAAGAGCATGAGAAAGTGCAACAATCAAGATACATCCTTAACGACCTTATTATGAGCAATGCCAGCAGAACATGTAAATTGTGTCTCTTCCAAAACTTGAATACGAAGTTGCGAAACAATAATGGCTCCACAAGCCAACAACTTATCCTCGTGATCAGCATCATCTTGACAAAGCCATCTTCTAACATTCTCTTCATTTTCTTTGCCATCCTAAATATGATACATTCAAGTATTAATTTCAGATTCATTGTCAAGTTAAACAAGTCTATTCTAGAATAGAATAAAATATCATACTTCAATATTGGTGAAGACCATAATTTAATAATGAGTATATATTCCACATCATTTTCCATTTCATGAGAACCAAAACAGGATCATGACAGTGAAAAAGAGGAGAGAAAAAGGTCCAATAATTTTCCCTTACATCAGTAAGCCCCAAAACATGCGACTTTAGAGCCTCTTTTTCAATTGATTCTAACATTTCAGGAGGAGTCTCTGATAACATTGATTCAGCAGCATCAGTTAGATCAAGATAAACTTCATCAATTGATGCACGTTCACACCGTCCTTTGGCTGAAAGGATGGATACCACCTGCATGTGATACAAATTATAAGGGATTTCTTATAACAATTAAGGAAAAAAAACCAACAACAACAACAAACAAAAGCACAAAAATAAGAGGTAATGAAAACATATTCACATGTTAAATTAAAGCATAACTCCAACCCTGCATACCTCAGAACCAGCATCACGATATGACTTTAAGTCAGCTTTACCGCGGGCAACTGGAACCTGAATTAACTGGATATCTGGACAGACTTCTTTGGCCTCATCACCTCTCATAGAACTGAATATCTCAAAGTTGTTCAGATTTCCAGTGAAATTAGGATATATAGAATAACAAAACTAGGGACTGAACCATGAACACTAGGCTCACCGTTTCACACCAAATTTACGAGCTTCATAACCTACTGCAATCAAGCCCCCACCTTTCCATGCATTGTATTGCACTACCGCTGTTGGCAAACCCCTTAACTCAGGTTTCTTTCGTTGCTCCACTGCAAGAAACAACAAACATAATACTCACAAGATAATACTCTGGTGTATTAATCATAAGAAATACCAAATAGTAACTATTAAATGTTACTTCCTGAGAAAACACCACCATAATAGCTTGAAACTAGATGTACCATCCCACACTTATTTGTTCTTCCAAATGAACTTAATCTAGCCACCTCTCAGAGAACATCAATGCTATGTATATTTACTCAAACTTCAACAAATAGTTGAAAACAATCTATCAACTAAATTAATAAAATAGTAAGAGAAACTTCTTTTACATGCTTTAGCCAAAAATCTTTGGAATTCATTTATTTCTCTCAAGGTTGGCTTGTTTTGGCTTTAATCCAGCATGGAATGTGGAAGGTTTTGATCCTTTTGTTCCGGGAGGAATAGCCAGCCTCCCATCAATTGCAGCTAGTACACCGGGAATATTAGCAGGTCTACTCCATCTTGGTGTTCTTCTACCTCAGTGTCTATATAAATTGCATATGGTAAGGTTTTTTTTTTTTTTTTTTGAAAAGGTGGATAAGCCCGTTTATTTAATGTTAATATTAAGAGTTCATTACATCACTCCTTTGGGAAAATTAAAAATACATTTTCATATCATAATAGGTTTTTCCCGAATTCGGAGCCACCGCTTGCTATCCCATGCCTTTTACGCCCCTCCTCTTGCCCTGCCCTGGACTGGAGTAGGTTCATCCTCAAAGGCATCGCCTTCCTCATCAGTCTTTCCTGGTGTGTGCAAGGTGAATTTCAAGCCCGCTTCACGAGGTCTCCTGCTTCCTCTAGTTTGAGTCGCTTAGCCATAGGAGCTGCATCCAACCAATATATAATGAGGAAAAAAATATCGTGAATAATTATTAAGAAACCGCGTTGTTTATCCTGGAAATATCGCCTATTTCTTTCTCCCCAAATACTCCAGGTTATTGTCATTACAGCAAAATCTCATCCCCTTCTTAGGGTGTTTTCTACCCCCAGCAGGGCGGCCAAGCTCCCCATAAGGTTTGTATATTAACTCCCCTGTTTCTTATACCGAACAGATTCCAGAAGTGATTCTAGATTTGTGTAGTATAGGGACAAGATATGAGCAGGTGTTCAACGGATTCACCCTCCGTATCACATAGGTAGCATCTTGTATGGTCCCCTCTCCAATTTCTTTTGTGAAGATTGTCAAGGGTGAGGATATGATCTTCATTTGCCAACCATGCAAATAGCTTGACTTTTAGAAGGCATGATTGTTTCCAGATCCCATTCCTCAAGGCATACCTAGTTCCCCCATTTGCTCTGAAGATATATAGGGATTTAACAGTGAATATTCTATTCGAATTAGTCCCCAGTCTCTTCTATCTAGGGTATCACTGTTTGTGTTGTGGCTTCTGATGGTCTGTATTATCAATTCTAGACCAACCTTTTCCTTGTCAGTTAGGGGTCCCGATTTTAGAAGCGATTTTCCTCTTTGTAGTTTGTCCCTTGTCTCCTGGATGGATAAATGGGGTTTGATGGTTAGGCCGTATAGCCCGGGGAAGGTATTGCCAAGCGAATGTCCCTCCCACCAATTATCTTGCCATAGGCTTGTGTCCCGGTCAGCACCAATGTGGACCCTCATGTTTGCCATAACTGGTGATGCTTCTCTACCTAGAAAGGGGAAGCACGCCCCAGTACTGGTTTATGTGGGTCAATCTATCTATTCCTTGAATACTTATCTTGAAAGACTTTCTAACATATCCCTGCATATGTTCGGTGAGGATTCTCCACCATCATTTGCCCAGAAGAAAAGATCGGAGGTTTAAGATCCCCCATCCTCCATTTTCTTTGGGTCTACAAAGTCTATCCTAGTTCACTAGGTGATAACTTCGTGTGTCTTTATCCACGCCCTTCCAAAGGAAGTCTTTCCTGATGGAGTCGATCTTTTGAATGACCCATTTTGGTAGCGATAAGCCGACATCCAATGGATCAGGATGATAGATAACACTGAATTCAGGAGTGTGGGTCCCCCCCCCCCCCAACCTAAGGATAGCAATTTTCCTTTCCAAGATCCCAGCTTTCCCCTAATCTTTTCTATTAATGTGTTTTCCAGTAGTATCACTATGTGTTGTGTGTGTGTGTGTGTGTGTGTGTGTGTGTGTGTGTGTGTGTGTTTTTTTTTTTTTTTTTTTTTTTTTGGTGTGGGGGCGGGGAGTTGTCGTAACTATGTGGTATGATTCAGCAAACCAGTAAATTCTAATTTAGGGTTGAAGAATAGACTTTCATTTGGTAATAGTCACCCTACACTCATGAATACTTGTGTTGGATAAACCCCTAAAATATCAATAGTTCAAACACCAAATCACAGATGTTAAGAATTCAAACCAAAACTACTCACAAGTTAAAGACAATCAAAAATAAAAAAAACTCACTAATTTACCATTAAATAAAAACATTGGCTTTTTCTCTCGGATTTCTTCAAACTGCCCCTAAATCGAACAAAAATCCAGAAAATAACCGAGAAAAAGTGAGGAAAGGAAATGCGACCTTGGACGTAGAAGCAATCCATATCGACATGGGCGATCACGCGGGCTGCCTGCGGAGCCGGCCGGGGGATCGGCATCTCCTCTTCTCTACCTCGCTGCTCCTCTCTCCCTCTCGCTTCACAGCCCCAATTCTTGGGATCAAACAAACCCGGTGGAACCGTGGAAAGTGAACCTCGAACTCCCGCGTTAGATATCGGATCCGGGTGGAGATTCTCCCGAATGATATCGGATCCGGACAATCCTCTTGGATCTTGATTACGGATTCGGGTCAGAGTACAAAGCTACAGGGAATTATTTTTTTTCTTTTTTTATATAAACAATATTAATATAATATTTTTTTCATATGATAAAGCGTTTTATATTTCCTCGTACGTGACTACATGTGAAGAGAACTTCCTTGAAAAGTAACATGTGATGTAATCATACATTCATACAAAAGAAGATGCCTCTCGGGAGTTTTTTTATTTATTTTTCTTTTCAAGTATTTAAATTATTATTTCTTATAAAAAAAATTATTTCCAAGGAATTTTTTGAAATTATAAATAGTTTATAATTTTATAAAATAAATCAAATAAAATATGTATCCAGAGAATGCAAAAGAAGAGACCATGAATTGTTCAAACCTCCAATTTCATGACAACCCCCATTAATATAAATTTTAAAAACTAAAATGGCAAAAAAAATATGGCTAAAATTAGGTAAATTATGGATCTATCAAATAAAAATGAATATGATGAGACACAAAGAAATGCATATAAAAACATAAAGTTAAAT
Organism: Dioscorea zingiberensis; assembly: GCA_026586065.1. Lineage (NCBI taxonomy): Eukaryota > Viridiplantae > Streptophyta > Magnoliopsida > Dioscoreales > Dioscoreaceae > Dioscorea > Dioscorea zingiberensis. Next base: position 65,327,960 of record CM048819.1, on the reverse strand, counting down.
TAATACAGTGGACGAAAGAATAAAGAGGTTATTTCCCTAACTTGACCTTTTTACAATGTTTGGTTGTAAATATTATTTGACAAGCAACACTATAATGATAATTATCAATCAAATTGTTTTTATATTTTCTTATCTACATATTTATGTTAATTTTTTGAGAAAATTATCTATGTATCTCCGAAAACTATCTTAATTATGTAAATACTTTTAAAAAACCATAGTTGGAGGGGTCCTCCTAAATTTCTCATTGATTGAGTATACATTTCAGTGAAAATTTATTAACCGTTATTAATCTAAAAATCTTAACTACGGTTAAATGTAAACCATGGAATATAAAAAGACCACTTTTACCTCTAAAAAATATTTCAATTATTCTAAATTTTAAATTTTTAAGAAGTATATTTATAAATTTATAGTCAAATAATTATTCAAGTGTATTTTTACAAAAGGTACAATGGTTTTTAACAGATGTCACATCGATATTTTTTCAGAGATATACCTGTTAAACAAATTTTTTATTTTTATTTTTCTTGAACAATTATGATTTACAAAGACTTAATATGGAAGGGGGAAAAAAAAGAGAGATCATTCCCTTGAGTGGGTCACAAGTTGAACAGAGAACGTGGAACCCCCTCACTCTCCTTTCAATTTCTCTCACAAGAAGCAAGCACATATACCAAAACTAATCCCAAGAAAAAAAAGAAGCCTTGCAATTGCATACTGATCATATATCCTCCCACTGGCCCGCAGAAATCATAACCAAACTATAAACAATCTCTTTCCTGTTCTCCACTGATCAATCCTTAATCCTGCAAAGCTGGGCAGATGAAAAAGAAGGGAGGCAAAAGAATCACAAATAAAGCTCAGTGTTCCTGCTTTACTGCCGACCTCTACATCCTCTTTTCAATGCCCATCTCAAAGCTCTCAAACTCAAACCTCCCTATAACTACCCAAATCCCCCATGCATTGCCATTCATTCAGGAACATCCATCATGGAGCCAAGAGATGCATGCTTGGGACTTCTCTACCTTCTTCTCTGTCTCTCCACAGCTACCAACTTTCCCATTCACTCTGGTATATATATATGTCACACATTTATTTATCTTGTTAAAATTATTTTCTAAGTATGTCTTCACTTTCAGAGGCAAGAAGACACAAGAACAACAAGCAAATGAAGGCATTGATACACTTTGAAGCTGAAGCCTACTCATCCTCAGACCCTGACAGTAACTCACTACCTCCTTTTGAAGATCTCATGGGACCTTCATCATCTCATGAAAACATTAACTCTCCATTCTGTGTATATCCTCCTTCAGCTCCATCACCACCTTCTACTTCTCTTCAACCTCCATCACCAGAATCAATCCACAAACCACCTCCAGGCACACCGGAGCAATACAAACCAAGCCCACCGGTATACTACAGAAGTCCGCCGGAGTTTGTTCCAGGAACTCCAGTCTTTCTACCACCCATAGTGTACCCTCCACCTTCAGTGCCACCGCCGCCTTATCACGGCACAACACCGGCGTTGTGGTGTGTTGCTAAGCCAACAGTGCCGGATCCTATCATCCAAGAAGCCATGAATTATGCTTGTGGCTCTGGAGCTGACTGTGCTGCTATACAGCCTAATGGTGTTTGCTTCCAGCCTGATACTTTGATCTCTCATGCCTCCTTTGCATTCAATAGCTACTGGCAAAGGACCAAGGTGGCTGGAGGAACTTGTGATTTTGGTGATGTTGCCATGCTGATCACTAGAGATCCAAGTAAGCTTAATTGATTTACTGCATTCTTTTTCTGCAGCATTGCATGTCTTTGAGTTGATTTCTAATGTTATATATGCTTTTTCATTCTTTGTTAATTACCAGGTTTTAATGGGTGCCATTTCATCTATAGCTGAGTTGGAGAAGAATAGTTTTTTCACTTAATTAATAAGTCTTGTATAATCTACTTTTTGCTTTTATTCTTATTCTTTCATATTCGTTGTGGTAGATATATAATTAAACTGTAATCTGAACAGAAGTGAGAATTTAATCTTGGTTGTTGTATATTGTTTTTTCAGAAAGTGGATAAATTATCACATTATTTATTAAGAATTATATTGAGGCCCATTACAAACAGTCTCAAACATGAATGGCGAAATTAGTACATAGTTTGATACAGTGCCATATTTTTGGCTGGGTAGTGGTTGGTGGCTTAGGTTTTCTCCTGGTCTGGGGTCGTCTCGTCCTCAAAGGCTTCGTCTCCCCCCGCCGAAAGAGATGGAGTGTACGGGAGTAGTGGTGGTTGTATATTGGTTGTAATATAGTGATAAAGTGAATTATATTTTAAAAGTTTTCAATAAAATTTATTTTTTTTATTTACACGTATCCATCATTGAGTGGATAAATTTGGTGTTTGGTGAATATGGGATCACAGCCAAAGACTCTCCTTTCATCATCCACAACGGCCATTAGAGAACACACTTGCAACTCCCGCCATTAACGCGAAGGTCAGCCAACCTTCAACCATGGCCTCCACTCTCATTCTCTCCCCGCCCTCCTTCACTCCTCCTCATCACGCTTCTATCCAAACCCCTCCGGCCACCTCGTCCGACAGGAGACCACTCCCCACCCCGTCGACATGGACCGAGACCCTCCGCTCCCACGCCCGCTCCAACTCCTTCTACGAAGCCCTCTCCACCTTTGTGTCAATGACCTCAGCTGGGGTCTCTCCCGACCACTTCGCCTTTCCCGCCGCTCTCAAGGCCGCCGCCGGCCTGAAGGTCCTGGACGCCGGCCGCCAGCTCCACGCCGCCGTTGTTAAGTCCGGATACCAATCGTCCCCAGTCACTGTTGCTAACACCGTTCTGACAATGTATGCTAAGTGTGATGACATTGGAAGTGCCTTCAAGGTGTTTGACAGAATGCCTGAGAGAGATCAAGTCTCGTGGAATTCGATGGTCGCCACGCTTTGCATGTTTGAGGAGTGGGAGCTCGCTCTTGAGGCTTTTAGGATGATGCAGGAGGATGGTTTGAATCCGAGTTCTTTCACTCTCGTCAGTGTTGCGCAGGCGTGCTCGAATTTGAGCAAAAGTGAAGGGTTGAGGCTGGGGAAGCAAGTGCATGGATATGGCTTGCGAACTGGATTTTATACTGACGGGAGGACATTCACGTATAACGCATTGGTGGCAATGTATGCGAAATTAGGGAAGGTGTCTGATTCGGTGGCTCTGTTTCATCGGTTTGACTACAGAGATATAGTGACCTGGAATACAATGATTAGCTCTCTTGCTCAAAATGTTCAAGATGAAGAGTCCTTGGCTCTTGTGTGCCAAATGGTGCTCTCTGGCATCAAGCCTGATGGAGTTACACTGTCGAGCGTTCTCCCAGCTTGTTCCCGCTTGGAGATGTTCAGTACCGGGAGAGAAATTCATGCGTATGCATTGAGGAACGATGATCTCTTTGAGAACTCCTTTGTTGCATGTGCACTGGTGGACATGTATTGCAATTTTGGGAAAGTTGATGAGGGCCGACATGTGTTCGATCGGGTTTCGGAGAGGAGGATTGGTATTTGGAATGCTATGATTTCTGGCTATGCACAAAATGGGCTCTATGAAGAAGCACTAGATCTCTTTATTGAGGTGGAGACAATTGCTGGTTTAACCCCAAATGCCACCACTTTAGCAAGTGCACTTCCTGCTTGTGTGTGCTCTGAAGTGTTCTCCTGTAAAGAGAGCATCCATGGTTATGTGGTGAAGAGAGGGTTGGGATGTGACAAGTATGTGCAGAATGCTCTCATGGATATGTATTTTAGAGTGGGGAAAATAGAGGTCTCTCGCAGGATCTTTAATGGCATGGAGGCTAGAGATTTGGTTTCATGGAATACCATGATAACAGGTTGTATCATCACTGGCCATTTCAGTGAAGCATTTCAGCTGTTGAGCCAGATGCAAAGAACAAGAAATACAGATGAAGAACAAGACATGGATGCAATAGTGAACACCAATTATAAACCAAATAACATCTCTCTCATTACAGTTCTTCCTGCTTGTGCTACTCTTGCAGCCCTTGCTAAGGGAAAAGAGATACATGCTTATGCAGTCCGAAATTCATTAGCTTCAGATGTTGCTGTTGGGAGTGCTCTCGTCGACATGTATGCAAAATGTGGTTGCTTAACCTTATCAAGAAGAGTGTTCGACAGGATGGCCAAACGGAATGTTATCACCTGGAATGTACTGATTATGGCTTATGGGATGAATGGCCAGGGGGAGGAAGCACTAAGGCTTTTTCAAGATATGGTGGTTAGGGGAGAAGCAAAGGCAAATGAAGTAACATTCATTGCAGTCTTTGCAGCATGCAGCCATTCAGGGATGGTGAACCAGGGGGTTGAACTTTTCCACAGGATGAGAAAGGATCATGGAGTTGAGCCAACACCAGACCACTATGCTTGTGTTGTCGATTTGCTTGGTCGAGCAGGGAAATTGGAGGAAGCATACCATCTCATTACTACAATGAAACCCGGGACACAGCAAGCTGAGGTATGGAGTAGCCTGTTAGGTTCTTGCCGTACTCACGGAGATGTGGAACTAGGAGAAACAGCTGCCAACCATCTCTTCCAACTAGAGCCAAATGTAGCCAGCCACTATGTACTCCTTTCAAACATCTATGCAGCTGCAGGGTTGTGGGACAAGGCAACGGAAATCAGGAAGAAAATGAAGGAACTAGGTGTGAAGAAGGAGCCTGGTTGCAGTTGGATTGAAGTTGGTGACCAAGTCCACCAATTCAGAGCAGGGGATTCCTTGCATCCACAGTGTGCGCGACTTCATTCATTCCTTGAGAAACTATGGAGTAGAATGAGGAAAGAAGGCTATGTTCCTGATACTTCCTGTGTCCTCCACAATGTGGATGAGGATGAGAAGGAGCTCATCTTGTGCGGCCACAGTGAGAAGTTGGCAATAGCTTTTGGTATACTGAACACTCCCCCGGGGACTCCCATTAGAGTTGCCAAAAACCTCAGGGTGTGCAATGACTGTCACACAGCCTCCAAATACATTTCCAAGATTGAAGGGAGAGAGATCATTTTAAGAGATATCAGGAGGTTCCACCATTTCAGAAATGGATTCTGCTCTTGTGGAGATTACTGGTAACTGTTACAATGAGTTCAATTCATTTTTAAGGATGTGCAAGTTCATTGTTATCATGGAATCAATCCACCATTGTTATGAACGAGCATTAATCTGTTCATGAGATTCATGCTCTGTTTCTTGAGACCCTGCTTGTAACTACAATGAAACAACTCATGTTCAAGGATCTTAGTTTACATTATTGTCAAGAAATCAATAGAACATTGATCTGTTTGTTGAGATTCATGCTTCGTTTACTGAGGCTCTCTGTTTGCACTCTTCCTCCTCCAAAGTGTCAGTGATCTTTCCTCCCCTGGTCTCCGGCAAGCAACACACAAGCAACCCACAACATCCAATCACAATGCCAAACACAGCAAACGTCACACCTCCTCCACCCTCCTTCCTCCCGGCCACCACCAGCATCGGCACCCACACACCTCCAAACACCACCGCCTGCCTCACCATTGACAGCGCTGAGTTCCTCACACTCGTCGGAAACAACTCTATACTATATATCAAGACCACATTGCACGCGGTGCATGCGCTGAAGAATGACACCACCTCCGCGGCCAACCTCCACCTCCCCTCCATGAAAACACAAATTATGCTACAAACTCCACCAATGGAGGTAAACACCAGCAACAAGCTCCTCCTGTTCAACCTCTCTATCAGCACAAACGTGATCAGAGCCGCTGGTAGTTCAGCCAATGCATTGATTGCTACACTGAAGTAGATGTTACTTCCTAAGTTTCCTACTCCTAATGGCATTCCATAATAAGACATTCCAATCCCAAAGCCAGTTATCATCACCAAGGCTGTGAGAAGATGAGCCCATACGGGGCCCTATACGGGCCGTATGGGGCTACCACAGGCCGTATAAAGCAGCCAGGGAAGTGTACGGGCCCATATATGGGTCGTACAGACAATACGGGCTTGTATACGGGCCGTATACGGGCCCGTATGAGGTGACCAGCAGGGCATACGGGCCTGTATACGGCCCGTATATCAGACCGTATGGAGGGAGCTGAGGAGTATACGGGACCGCATACGGGCCGTATACGGGCCCGTATAGGGTAAGTATAAAAGCGTCTCTGTTGCGGCTGAAGACCTAATCCGAAATCATCTCAAATTTGGGGCTAGAGCTGAGGGCTTGGTGGGCTTGTAGAGAAGAGGAGACACTTGAAGAAGCATCAATCAAGAAGGGAGAAGGTGGAGATCAACTTGAAAGCTCAAGGAGAGTGCATAGTGAGTTGTTCTTGTATTTCCTTTGGTGTTGCACCTTTGTATGAGTGTTGTTTCTTCTTGATACGAGCTTGAGTCTTGTTCAAGCCTCGGAGGTACTCATATCTAGTGGATTCCCTGTTCCCCCGCGAGGCGTAGGCAAGGTGCCGAACTCCACGTATATCTTGTGTAGTTGTGTGTGATTGTTTTCTCTATCTTGCCCTAGTTGTGCATGTGTGTTTGGAGATAATCTTTGACAGGGTGTTCGAGCTTGGTTGTGTGCGTGATTGGACTTCCGCAGAGGGTTGAATTGTAGGTTCTCCCCCAACAATTGGTATCAAAGCTGTTGGTTTTCAGCTTGGGCAATCTGTGCACACAAGGTGTTCGACGGAATTCTTGAAAGATGTCTTCAACCGGTAATGCCAAGGTTGGGAAGTATGAGATTGAGAAGTTCAATGGGAAGAATGATTTCTCTTATTGGAAGATGCAAATGAAGAATTTGTTGATATCACAAAGACTACACAAGGCGCTTTTGGGGAAGGAGAAGAAGCCGAAGGATATGAGCGATGAGGATTGGGATGATCTTGACATGGAGGCACGCGCGGCAATTATGCTATGCTTGGATAGAGATGTCGCCTTCTTGGTTAATGATGAGGAGACGGCGGCCGGTGTGTGGTTGAAATTGGAGTCCAATTTCATGACCAAGACCTTGACAAATCGCATCTACTTGAAGACCAAGTTGTATACTTGCAAGATGGAGGAGGGTACCTCGATTCGAGACCACATAAACAAGTTTGAGAGGATAATTTCGAGCTTGAAGGATGTGGATGTCAAAGTAGATGACGAGGATCAAGCCATATTGTTGCTACTTTCTTTGCCGCATTCATTTGAGAATTTAGTACAAACATTGATGCTTGTGGGTGACACACTCTCCATGGATGAAGTCCGGACATCTTTGTTATCCGATGATCTTCGGAAGTTGGCTACTAGTGGAAGAGTTGACAATGAGCAAGCACAAGGGTTGATTATACGGGGAAGGTCAAATGAAAGGGGAAAAGGGCAAAGAGGCAAGTCAAGATCAAAATCAAGACCTACCGCGAAGGTGATATGTTACAATTGCGGAGAGCAAGGGCATTTCAAGGCCGATTGTACCAACAATAAAGTTAATTGGAGGAAGAAGAACAACAACAAGGGAAAGACGATCAAGCAAGAAGAAGCAAGTTTTGCTTCGGAAGGGGAAATAGAAACAGATGAATGCTACAATGTGAGTCAAGGTGGAGAGATCTCCTGAAGTGGATACTCGATTCGGGTTGTTCACATCACATGTGTCCAAATAGGAAGTGGTTTGCTACCTATGAGAGCATTGATGGTGGTACTGTGTTGATGGGCAATGATCATGCTTGCAAGACAGTTGGCCTAGGTTCAATCAAGATCAAGATGCATGATGGGATGATCAGGACCTTGACAGATGTACGGCATGTCCCCGACTTGAGGAAGAATTTGATTTCTCTTGGTGCTTTAGATTCCGGTGGTTGCAAGATAGTGGCCGAGAAGGGAGTTCTAAAGGTTGTTCGTGGCTCCATGGTGGTGATGAAGGGTATTCATCATGGTAACTTGTATGCTTTGTTGGGTACAACAGTGACTGGTAATGCTTCAGTTGGGATCTCAGGAGGCAGAAACCCATCAGATTGCACTAAACTTTGGCATTTGCGGCTAGGGCACATGTCGGAAAAGGGTCTATCTTTGCTCGGGAAGGAAGGTTTGCTGAAGAACATGAAAAAGCCTTGCATGGAGTTTTGCGAGCATTGTGTGTATGGAAAAGCACACAGAGTCAAGTTCGCCACAAGCAAACACAAGAGCAGAGGGGTACTAGACTATGTGCATACAGATGTATGGGGACCGGCCAAGGTTGCTTCAAAGGGAGGTTCCAGATATTTTGTCTCATTTGTTGATGATTATTCTAGATATGCTTGGGTATATTTTCTTAAGCATAAGAATGAAGTATTTGAGACATTCAAGCGGTGGAGAGCAATGGTTGAAAACAGGACTGGGAGGAAGGTGAAGACAGTGAGGTCAGATAATGGCACTGAGTACACTGAGGGGGCCTTCAAGAAGTTACTCCGGATCGAGGGCATTGTTCGACACAGATGATCGAGATACACCACGTGAGAATGGGGTCGCAGAGAGACTGAACCGCACATTGCTTGAGAGATCAAGATGTATGAGATCCAATTCTGGTATGGGCAAGGAATGGTGGGCGTGTCGGCTTGCTGACTTGCTACATAGTGAATGTGGCTCCACATTCCACCTTGGATGGTGATACTATATACGGGCGATGGTCAGGGGAACATGCAGATTATGATGAGTTGAGAATCTTTGGTTGCACAGCTTATTATCATGTCAAGGAAAATAAGCTTGATCCTAGAGCCAAGAAGGCACTCTTCTTGGGGTATGCTAAGGGTGTGAAAGGCTACCGCCTTTGGTGCTTGGAAGATTCAAAGTTTGTAATCAGCAGGGATGTTACCTTTGATGAGAATTCCATATTAGCCTTGCCAAAGGCTATGATGCCCAATGATGGTGTTGATGATGAGTTGACCACCAATACTCAAGTGGTGGAGATGGATGGATCTGTAGACCAACCAGGTCCTAGTCATACTCAAGAGGAAGCTCAGGGAGACACTCAGGATGAGGATCGTGATGAGCTTGAACTTGAGGAGATTCAGGAAGACAGTACACATGCACTACAGCAGCAGCAGTCAAAGTCTTTGGCTACCACTAGGCCAAAGAGGCAAATTAAACAAGTTCAGAAGTTCGGGTTTGATGAACCTCTGAAACATTATGGGCAGGCAAATTTGGTTGAGTATGCTCTCTCGGTGGAGGATGATGAGCCGGTCACCTTCAAGCAAGCTATTAGAGATTCAAATAGCGAGAGATGGTTGGTTGCAATGGAGGAGGAGATGGAGTCTCTTCGGAAGAACCAAACATGGGAAGTTGTCCCATTGCCCAAGGGGAAGCATGCTATAGGCTGTAAGTGGGTGTACAAGAAGAAAGAAGATTTATCTGAGTCAAGTGGTACAAGGTACAAGGCCAGGCTAGTGGCTAAGGGTTTTGCACAGAAAGAAGGGGTGGACTACAATGAGATTTTCTCGCCGGTGGTGAAGCACACTTCTATCCGTGTATTGTTGAGTTTGGTAGCTCATGGTGATCTTGAGCTTGAACAACTTGATGTCAAGACGGCCTTCTTGCACGGTGACTTGGATGAAGAAATTTATATGCATCAACCGGAGGGGTACAAGATTGAGGGAAAGGAGAATCATGTTTGTCGCTTGAGGAAATCACTATATGGTCTGAAGCAGTCGCCTCGACAGTGGTACAAGCGCTTTGATTCCTTCATGCTCAAGAATAGCTACTCCAGAAGTAAGTACGATTGTTGTGTTTATTTTCGACAACTTCGTGGTGATGCATTTATCTATCTCTTGTTGTATGTGGATGATATGCTCATTGCTTGTAAGAGCAAGGTGGAGATAGATAAGTTGAAGTCTCAACTTGGGAAGGAGTTTGAGATGAAGGACATGGGGACAGCTAAGAAGATCCTTGGTATAGAGATCAGGAGAGAGAGGACAAACCGAAGTTTATTCTTGAATCAGAAGGGTTATCTTGAGAGAGTAATAGCTCGGTTTGGGATGCAAGATGCAAAGCCAGTGGTGACTCCATTGGCTCTACACTTCGAACTCTCAGTGGGTCATCACCTACTACGGTGAGGAAAAGGAGCGGATGGCTCGAGTTCCATATGCCCCGCGGTAGGGAGTTTGATGTATCGCGATGGTCCATGCGGCTCCCCGACATTTCACAGGCAGTTAGTGTGGTCAGCAGATTTATGGCAAATCCAGGACGACCTCATTGGGAAGCTGTGAAATGGATATTGAGGTACTTGAAGGGTACCACTGATATTGGTTTGTGCTTTGGTGGAGGATCATGTCAGTTGAGTGGGTTTGTGGACTCAGATTATGCTAGTGATCTTGACAGGCGGCGATCTACTACTGGTTATGTATTCAAGATATATGGTGCACCAGTTAGTTGGAGATCGATGCTACAAGCCACGCTTGCTTTATCTACTACCGAGGCCGAAAGTATATGGCTATGTCGTAAGGAGTGAAGGAAGCTTTGTGGTTATGGGGCTTGTTGGATGATCCGGGATTGAAAGGTGATGCAGTGGACTTGGGATGTGACAGTCAGAGTGCGATTCACTTGGCTAAGAATCAAGTTCACCATGCTCGCACCAAGCATATTGATGTCCGGTATCACTTTGTGCGAGATGTCATTGAAGAAGGCTCTATTTCTTTGTTGAAGGTGCACACTAGTGACAATCCTGCAGACATGTTCACCAAGGTAGTACCAAGGAGCAAGTTCCAACATTGCTTGGACTTGCTCAATGTTAGCAAATGCTAATGAGGGGCATTTTGGGGTTGGGAATCAACTATATGAGTATGTGCTATCCTGTTGGTCTTTCTCATGATGAGGTATACATGTTCGTTCCACATTTGGAGTCAAATGAGAAACGAGGTGGAGAATTGTGAGAAGATGAGCCCATACGGGGCCCTATACGGGCCGTATGGGGCTACCACAGGCCGTATAAAGCAGCCAGGGAAGTGTACGGGCCCATATATGGGTCGTACAGACAATATGGGCTTGTATACGGGCCGATCTGAGCCCGTGATGAGGTGACCAGCAGGCATACGGGCTGTATACGGCCCGTATATCAGACCGTATGGAGGGAGCTGAGGAGTATACGGGACCGCATACGGGCCGTATACGGGCCCGTATAGGGTAAGTATAAAAGCGTCTCTGTTGCGGCTGAAGACCTAATCCGAAATCATCTCAAATTTGGGGCCAGAGCTGAGGGCTTGGTGGGCTTGTAGAGAAGAGGAGACACTTGAAGAAGCATCAATCAAGAAGGGAGAAGGTGGAGATCAACTTGAAAGCTCAAGGAGAGTGCATAGTGAGTTGTTCTTGTATTTCTTTTGGTGTTGCATCTTTGTATGAGTGTTGTTTCTTCTTGATACGAGCTTGAGTCTTGTTCAAGCCTCGGAGGTACTCATATCTAGTGGATTCCCTGTTCCCCGCCCCCGTGGAGACGTAGGCAAGGTGCCAACTCCACGTATATCTTCAGAAGTTGTGTGTGATTGTTTCTCTATCTTGCCCTAGTTGTGCATGTGTGTTTGGAGATAATCTTTGACAGGGTGTTCAAGCTTGGTTGTGTGTGTGATTGGACTTCCGCAGAGGGTTGAATTGTAGGTTCTCCCCCAACAAAGGCCAACCTTCTTAAAGCCCATTTCTTCTCCAAGAGCATCCTCAAAGCTGAAAACACATCTCCAATATTGTTCCTCTCCTCTTCTACTCCAACCATAGAAGAGATTCCATTACAATTAGACAACTCCATGGTTCCAGGTGTTCCAAGAGCTTCTTCTCTCCTCCCTCTCACAAGAAGCCATCTTGGAGACTCTGGGATCACAAAGTAAACCAAGACAGAGTAAAAGAAACATGGAATGGAGATGAACAAGTATAGAACCCTCAATGAAAGTTCTCTAGCAATGTAAGCAATAACAGAAAGTGACAAGAAGCCAAAAGTGAAGCAAAAGAAGTCATGATACTAACCTCGCCTCCATCTCTTCCCAACTAACTCCGGACACGCTTAAGACCAAAGTGCATATGCGGTATCAGATCTTGCAAACCCACAAATGAATCTCAAAGCGTAGTAGATCCATACATTGGGAGAAAGCAGCGGTGAGAACTCCACTCAAAGACATGATCAACGCTTGTCAAGAAGAGCACCTTCTTCCGACCAAAACCAAGAGTCACCAACGGTGCAAGTAAAACCCCCGTGAGACAACCGCAAAGTAAGCGGCATGCCTAAGGCCACCATGGTTGTCGATGAGCATTCTAAGTCCCATTCGATATTATGGACGTGTGTTTTGGGTAGTCCCATGTCCATGACTCACCGGCAGCCGTCGCGGTGGTGGTCGTCGCGGTGATCAATGTGGAGTTGGTGCAGTGCCAAGAAGGTCGCGCGATCGCTGAAGACGCAGCGAAGGTTTGTTGAGCATCAAACGCCCATGCCAAGGAGATGAAGAATGCTTGCAAGAGTTGGGATGAGTCCATGATCTCGTCCATGGTGGTAGCTTGGTGAAGTTGGCCGTTATTGTCTGACATCTCTCACTCACTTAAACAAACACAAACAATTTGCTTCTTGTTCAGTGGAGGAATGCGTTAGAGAGGTGGACTTAATTTGCAAGTGGCTATACAAGTATGAGTGAATGATGAATTTGAATTATTAAACTTCATGTGTGAGAGTGAATGATGAATTTTACAATTCAGATTTTGTGTTTACAGGAGGATGGGTTGAAGCTTATGGATAAAATTAAGAACAATATTAGCTGGTGAAAAAGACGGCTCCTTTCTCTAGCTAGGCAGGATTATTTTATTCCTCACATCTATCGTGAAATCGTTGGAACTTCTTCTAGTGGAGTATAATTAACAACAAACACTTCAATAGCCCATGTTAGTCCATGTTAGCCCAATGGTGGTGGAAATTTTTTTTTAAGAGGGTGATACACCGCTTGAAGATCCTCAAGTATACTTACTACAAAAGATTGTTCATAGACCCCACCGACTAGCCCAAACAAGAACATCTTTCTTCTTGAGAGTATATCCCAAACGTCGTGTTGCCTCTGCGATAGCGAAAATGAATCCATTTACCTATGCTTCTGTTGGGATAAAGGTCCAAGACCAAGTGGGCCGATCAAAATGAGTTGTCGGCCGAGTGATCCAAGGCATAAGCAGTTGGCCAAGAAGGTTGACCGAGATGCGAAGCTCTGAGATGCAGTTGAGAGTCAGTCAAGTGAGTCGAGCATTAACGCTTGGCGGAATATAGGCAGATTGACCGATAGCACACTCTGGCTGAGGAAACCAATGCTCGGTAGAGTGTGCAAAGGCCGAGTAGATTAAAGCTCTAAGAAAGAGTCCGAAGTTCCGAGGTCCAAGGTAGAGAGACAAGATTGTGATTTACTGAGGATCAGAGAACTTGATCTGAAGAGCTCATGGAACTGATCCCGAGGCAAGGAATCTTGGGATTTATTAAAGGTGTCTTGAACCAGAAAGTACAACATGGCAAGTAAGACGAAGTGACAATTGAGTGTCTCCCAAAAAATGGTGCTTTGGAAATCCTACCAATGTAGTAGAAAAGAAGATGAAACACTGTGGAGATAGTGATATAGAATTTGGAAGATCAAGAGATAGAACTATGGGGGCATGGTGAGGGACTGGTGGTGACAACAAACCTAGACGAGAGAGGGCGCCTTCATCCTATCTAAGAAAATCTCCTTCCTAAGGGACAAGCTGAAACATTGGTAGAAGGAACAATAGGCCACACAAGCCAGCAACAAGAAGACCCTCTTGGAGGATATAAACCACCTGGCTATTATCAAGGAGGAACGGACACTCAACACGGAGGAAGGTAGGGAGGAGGAAACAAAAAGGCTGGAATATGAGAAACTCATCCGTGAAGAGGAGTCATCTTGGAAACAAAAATCAAGAATCAATTAGTTGCAACTTGGCAACAGAAACACAACTTTTTTCATGCAGTCACAAACCAGAGAAGAAATAGGAATTGGATCCATAACCTAAAGGTGGATGAAAGCACACTCACTGGGTAACCAGAAATCCATGAAGCAATAATGACACACTACCTGGGGCTCTTTAGGGAAGAACGGGCGTTGAGGTACGAAACCTCCTAGGAACGATTGTTCAGACACAAAGAGCACATAAATTTAGATGACTTGGAGAACCCCTTCACTGAAGAGGAAGTCAAATTAGAAATTAGAGGACTGGGCGCTGAGAAAGCACCGGGGTTGGATGGTTTCCTTATGGCCTTTTATCAACACAACTGGGAAACTATCGGAGGAGACATAATGAAGATGTTTAATGACTTACACCAGGGAAGGGCAAATCTGGAAAGGATAAACTGGGCACACATCCTATTGATACCCAAGAATGACATGTCATCTTCTCTCAATGACTATAGGCCCATCAGCCTACTAAATTGCTCTACCAAAATCATATCCAAGGTTCTATCAAACCATTTAAGTATGGTAATTGATGGCTTGGTGGATGAGGCACAACGGCTTTCATTAAGGGTAGGATGATCCATGACAACATTGTTACAACAGAATAACTAATACATCTAATGAAACATGGCAACACAAATGGGATTGTAGTCAAAGTTGATTTTGAGAAAGCTTTTGACAAAGTGGATTAGGGCTTCTTGCGGGACATTCTCAAAGAAAGAGGTTTTGGACCAAAATGGATTGCATGGATTTAGGCTCTTCTATCATCATCAAAATCCAAATTCCTTCCTCCACCGGGTACGTGCGACACATGGGAGGGTTACACCATGGGGACCCACTTTCCCCACTTCTATTTGGTTTGGTCACTGACGTCCTTGCAACAATGTTTAATGAAGCGACCAGGTCAGGCACTTTCAAGGGGGTCCAGATAGGAAATAATCAAGAAGATAACATCATCACACTTCAATACGTTGATGACCCGCTAGTTTTCTGCACGGGTGATATTGCACACTTCAGAACTATAAAGCTTATTTTCTACCTCTTTGAAGGTCTTTTGGGACTCAGAATCAACTTTCACCAAAGCGCAATTGTTGGAATTAAATCACGAGTAGAAACCCAACAAATCGCGCAAGTCCTAGATTGTCTAGTCACTACCTTACCAATCAAGTATCTGGGGATAATGATCACTGGAGGGCCACACAAAAAGGAAGATTGGGTGGGGTTGATCACGAAGATCAAAAACAAGATTAGCTCTTGGAAAGGGCACTTCTTGTCTATGGTGGTCGTCTCACAATGATTAATGAAGTACTGACAAACATTCTTATACACTGGATATCAATATACAAATTACAGGTATGGGTCTCACACAAAATTGAGGCTATAAGAAGAGACTTTCTCTGGACAGAGGCAGATGGAGATTCACACACTTATCCCCTGATCAACTAGAGACGACTATGCCAGCCAAAGGAATAGGGAGGTTGGGCTGAACATTCGGGAGTTCAATGCAACACTACTTGGGAAATGGTGGTGGAGACTCCTTAATGGGGAGGTAAGGATATGTCATAAAATCATTACACATGCCTACTTTAGAAGAGGTTGCATCGTCGCCCACTGGAAGGCTCCGACATAGGCATCCTTCTTCTAGAAAGGAATATGTCAAGAACAGGTAGCGGTCACGCACAACATTATGACTCAATCCGAAAATAGGTGCTCTACAAATATGTGGTTGGACAAGTGGATTGAGGGACACTCACCCCAGGATCGCTTCATGACACTGCAACCCTTAATTCTGAGATGCAACATCACTATTGTCAGGCTCGAAGTGGGTCATTCACTGCTAAGAGCGAGGCCTTTATCTCAAAGAGAAGCCGATGAGTACCATACACTCCTCCAATATCTGAATCAGATCTCGGGAACTGGTGACATCCATAGGACTTGGCAACTAACTGCAACAACAAATTTTATAGTCAAGTCCTTATATTTATTTAGGATTGATGGTGGAACCCGATCTGACCTAAGGATGAGTTTCTGGAAGCACCCCTGCCCCTTAAAGATTAAGCTTTTCACATGACTCTCCTGTGAAGGCCGAATTCTCACTTTAGACAACCTTCACAGAAGGAACTGGAGATGCAGTCGGCTTGCATGCTACATATGTAATAATCGAGGATGAAAGCGATTACACACCTCTTCTACAATACCCCGGAAAGAAGAATTTGGGAGAATTATAGGAGTCTCTTCAATATTCTCATAACTCCCCAATTACAC
Organism: Dioscorea zingiberensis; assembly: GCA_026586065.1. NCBI lineage: Eukaryota > Viridiplantae > Streptophyta > Magnoliopsida > Dioscoreales > Dioscoreaceae > Dioscorea > Dioscorea zingiberensis. Next base: position 65,311,751 of record CM048819.1, on the reverse strand, counting down.
CAAGGAATCGGTGATCTCATGTCCTCCCCGTCCGTGCCCAAGAAGTCAAAAGGGGATGGGAGTTGTTGATGATGGCAATCATCCGAAGAAGGAGCCTAGTTCGCGATTCTTTGAACCACGTAAATCTTGTGTTGTGCGTTGTTGTGTTTGCTTGTTGTTTGCAGGGTGCTTGGTTGTTGATTTAGCAACCTCCATCGATCATTCCGTTGTGCTGGGAAGACTTGAGGAACTGCAAGGTTGCTGTTCCGGTGTAGAGTATTCAGTCCGAAGCAGAAGACTGAAGAGTTGGCCTACCAAAGAGTGAAGACCGCCGGTTTCACTAGGTGCCGAAGAGAAGAATCCTACTCGGATTCTATCCTGCCAGCAGAGCTACTCTGCTTATTTCCCAACAGTGTTGTCCCTTGCAATAAACTATTTTTAATCTAAATAAACTGTTTATACGTAGTAATCTGAAGACCAGGTCAAATTTAGAATATAAATAAATAAAATGGGCGTATAAGTTTGTCATTGTCCCAAGTCTTGTGTTTTTGGTTTTATAGAAGTTGTCTGTTTATGTATTATGGATTCCAAGTCTAGAGTCTTGTCTTGTGTCTTTGTTTTCTTAGTTAATTTTTTTCAATGAATTTATTTTAGAGCAAATAATTGACTTTTCTTGGTGGTGGAAACAGGCAAGAAATATCAGGTTGAGAAATTTAAGCTTAATTATCAGGACTTGGATTCACTAGCATAGTTGATTGGATACAGTCAGGTAAACCAGACTTTTCATTGACCTCAAATGTAGTTTTCCTAAACTTGTTCTTTATTTTGAAAAGTTCAAAAAATTAAATCATTTTTAGATTTAATACGTGAATCTAGTCTCAAGTTTCATGTTAAAACATTAGAAAGCAGAACCAAATCTTTCTTAACATTTTCTAAGCAAATTTACAAATGTAAAGAGCACAAGAAAATGGCCCTTTAACTCTAAAACACATACAAACACACATGTTTCAGGGCTTATGATCATAAGCATCACCAACTGAAACTAATTGATTCAAAGTGGAGAGTATTAGCAAGACCAGATGAGCAAATCCTTGCAACCTCATGATGCAACTCCAACATCTCTATACCATGATAATTAATTTGAACATAGAGAACAATAGCTCTGATGTCATATGAAAAAGTAAACAAATACGAGCTAATTAATACATCTAATAATGATCTTAAAAGGACAAGCTTTAGGAAATTACTGCAAGAACAGTTCAACCGTTATCTGCCTAAGAATTGTTCCACGGAACACGGAACAGAAGACAACTCAAATTTCCAACCAAAGAAAAGTAAAACCATCACTCAATCCATCGACTTTCTAATTATAACCTTAAAAAATAAGTATTTTCATTCATTTATTTATTTTTTTTAGAAAAAATAAGCATTTTCAACTATATAATGCCACTAGAAGCACATTTAGTTTTCTTGTCATAGAAACAATATGTTTCCACACAGCCCTCTGCCCCTCCTCCCTTGCTTGCTGTTTCTACTACTCACCACCACCACATCTTCCTCTTCCTCCTCCAGCATCATCCCCTACGCCACCCGCAACACTTCCTCTTCCTCCTCCGGCAACACCCTCTACGTCACCAGCAACACTTCCTCTTCCTCCTCCAGCAACACCCCCTACGTCAACGTTACCAGCAACACTTCCTCTTCCTTCTCCGGCAACACCCCCTACGTCACCAGCAACACTTCATCATCATCACCTGGCTCCAACAATACATCTCTTCCGCCATACTCAGGTAAAACTAAAAGTTCCGCTACGGTATTTTATTTCACTTGTTCAGTTTTAAGTCATATCACAATAATATTTTGGTAGATAAAAGAGCCAGAGCCAGCTATTCTGGACCCTCACTATATATGTAGACCAAACTAGAAAATCTGAAGTCTGCATTTGTTACTACTACTGCAGGAGTGGTGGTGCCTCCTGATGGTAAAAAGAAGCTGCCTGTTATTGTTTTTATCATCATTGGCTCAGTGGTTTTTGTTACGTTGATGCTCATCCCTGTTAACCTTTATTTATCAGAGAGAAAAACATTCGGCTTGTGTGGTAGTAAGTACTCCTGTTAATTGTTATTTATCTTCATTATCTATCAAAGCTTGGCCTCATAATCTTTCTGCTTGATTTCCCATCTGGCAATGCAACTGCGAGTGATCCTACAAACTCAAATACTGATACTTACGTTTCAGGTTTCAAAGTAAGTTTGAGATGCACTCTGTTTGTGTATTAATTTGATTTTATTTATTCAACAAGAACTTAATGCTAACTATTTGAATTAACTGCAAACCAGATCATGAGAAGGTGGAGAACAAGAATGGATGATGTGGAAGACTTAGACTTAACAATGGATGATGAGTTTGAGAAAGGAAGAGGACCCAAGAGGTTTCCTTACAGTGAACTGGTCACTGCCACAGGGAACTTCAGAGAAGAAGGGAAGCTCGGGGAAGGTGGGTTTGGAGCTGTTTACAAAGGTTGGCTTCAGGAACAAAAACCTTGAAGTTGCAATCAAAAGGGTGTCTAAAGGGTCTAGACAGGGCCAGAAGGAGTACATCTCTGAGGTGAAGATCATAAGCAGGTTGAGACACAGGAATCTTGTTCAACTTGTGGGATGGTGTCATGGCAGAGGTGATTTCCTTCTTGTTTATGAGTTCATGCCCAATGGTAGTCTTGACACTCATCTTTATAACAAGACCACACTGCTGGCTTGGCCGGAGAGATACAAGATTTCTCTTGGATTAGCTACTGCTTTGCTGTATCTTCATGAAGAGTGGGAGCAGTGTGTGGTTCATAGAGATGTCAAGCCTAGCAATGTGATGCTTGACTCTGCGTTCAATGCAAAGCTTGGGGACTTTGGGCTGGCCAGGCTCATAGACCATGACCGTGGCTCACAGACCACCATTCTAGCAGGCACCATGGGGTACCTTGCGCCGGAGTGCGTCACCACTGGTAAGGCTAGTAAAGAGTCTGATGTTTATAGCTTCGGTGTTGTCGCACTGGAGATATCGTGCGGCCGGAGACCAGTGGAGCCAAGGGAGGAGCCAGGCAAGGTGAGGCTGGTGGAGTTTGTATGGGATCTCTTTGGGAGAGGTATGATCCTTGAGGCAGCTGACAAGAGGCTTGAGAATGATCAGTTTGATGAGGATCAGATGGAGAGGTTGATGGTGGTTGGCTTATGGTGTGCTCATCCTGATTATAATCTCAGGCCTTCAATCAAACAAGCCATTAGTGTCCTAAACTTTGAAGCTCCATTGCCTGTGCTTCCTTCCAAGATGCCTGTTCCCATGTACTTTGCCCCAGCACTGGATTTGTCCCACTTTGCTTATACATCAACATATGGGAGCAGTCTGCAGGGCATGTCTAACAGCAGCAATGCTACTAGTTCATCCAATTCAACATCCTCTCCACGTATCTCTGCTTCCAAGCATCTTCTGGCTTCTAGATAACAGATGGTTCATCTTTGATTTTTATGTATTGTCAGAAATAACCAACCTTTACAAGAAGTTGTTGGTAACTCATTCGTTCTCACGATAAGAGGTTAAGGGCCCGGACACAATAATGTTCTGATAAGGTCGCCTCCTATTTTAGCCCTTGGAGTATGTTTTAAGGATTTACAACTGTATGGATGGAAAGAATATCGAAAAATAAGCTGTCAATTTTCATACAATTTGGGAACTTATAGGGTCATCTTAATGGTGAAAATTTATAGAAATCCTACCGGTTCAGAATTTCACGATGAAGACCCTACAAGTTCCCAAATTGTATGAAAATTGACATGCTAGCTTATTTTTCGATGTTCTTTCCATCCATACGGTTGGATTTCCTCAATACACTGTGCAAATGAGTCAAATGGACGCCGCGACTTGCATAAATGATAAAATTTGCGCCGTAGTATAGATTACGCCGTGTGTGTGTATATATATATATATATATATATATATATATATATATATATATCATGATAGAGTTATGATGTGTATATAGATATTTATTATATTATCTTATATTATAAATATAAGATAAATATAAGATAATATAATAAATATCTATATACACATCATAACTCTATCATGATATATATACATGATCTATCATGATATATATATATATATATATATATATATATATATATATATATATATATATATATATAATAACTATCTATATATAAAAATTATAAAAAATTTACAGATAAATACTAATGGATATATATAGTTAAAATATAGGGTTATGATACAATGGGGCGGCCAAATGTCTGGCAGGCCCCATTGTATCATAACCCATATATATATATATACCATATATATATATATATATATATATATATATATATATATATATATATATATATGATACTATACGGCCGGCCTTATCACTGTGCAAGTGTCGTCGCCTCATTTTGGCCCACTTGCACAATGTTTTGAGAAAATCCAACCGTATGGATGGAAAGAACATCGAACAATAAGCTAGCATGTTAATTTTCATACAATTTGGGAACTTGTAGGATCTCCATCTTAAAGGGTGAAATTTTGAACCAGTAAAATTTTTATAAATTTTCACCCGTTAACACTACAAGAAAACTGCGGATTAGAAACGGCATTTTCTAAAAGGCCCGTAAACGGAAATGGTCCGTTTCTAAAAGGCCCGTTTCTAATTTATTAGCAACGGAATCAAATCCGTTTCTAAATTTAGAAACGGATTTGCAACGGAAAAAATCCGTTGCTAAATTTAGAAACGGTTTTAATTCCGTTTCTAATCCGTTTCTATAATTAGAAACGGATTCAATTCCGTTTCTAATTATAGAAACGGATTTGCAATGGAATCAATTCCGTTTCTAAATTTAGAAACGGATTTTGTCTCGTTGCAAATCCGTTTCTAAATTTAGAAACGGATACAACGTTGATTCAATTTCATTTCTAACTTTAGAAACGGATTTGAAACGGAAATTTATATGTAAAATCTTTTAAATCCGTTTCTAATCCGTTTCTAACATTATATATATATATATATATATATATATATATATATATATATATATATAAAATATTTTAAAACAGATTAATCTGTTTCCGTTTCTAAATCCCCAATAAAAAAAAATTACAATAATTTATATATTGATAATTCAACCGAATAAACACCTGTTACAATAAATTTATAAAACTAATAATGATCACAATTGATAATATCATTAATTCATATATATAATAGATGTTCAAACAAGTCAGTTTAACAAAAAAAAACACCAACAATCAATCTACAAGTCATCTAGGTGATCGATATCATGATCATCACTAAAAGGCTGCGAGTCTTGAGTTGTGAACTATGACCGCAATCTAACCTCGAAGTCCTTCATCATATCCTCCATGTTACGCTTCACTTGTTCATCATATCCTTGAAGTCCCTCATCGCGTGCAGACTCTCTTGAAGCTCCTTATTATTATTCTCCAATTGTGTAATCCTAGACTGTAGCTCCACACATGATGCACCTGTAGAAGAAATTTTATTCATATATAATAAAAGAATTCAAGTAGTTAAATATCAAAGTTTAATAAGTATTCACAGGCAATCATTTAAAAATGTACCTACTTCATAAGGCCAAACTTTCTAAGGAGATCCCTGTGAAATTTAATAGAACTAGCAAAACCTATATATCCAGATAATAATCAAATAGACTAAAGTTAGGGCGAGGGACAGAAAAAAGTGTTCATTTTTCATGTAATTCATAAAACCAAAGGTGAAGGAAATGATAATAACCTTGATGTACTTGGGTTTCTGTAATTCAACATGAGAGACATAACTTTCAACCAAGAATTTGAAACCAATCTCCAACTCAGCATCAAATGATCCATCACTGTTGCATCTAATAATCTTGGATCGTTGACACCATGGAAGAAAATCTTCATACAAATCAACAACTGAGACCACTGCAAACATTTGTTCTGGGGAGTATTTGATTATAGCAATATTCATTCAACAATAACAACAAAATTAGAAAGCCTTATAAAAACATTAATTATACACAGACAACTTAATAATACCCAAATAACTCCTGATCCAACTCCTAAGCCCTCCCAATTCTCATCTTCAGCTCCATTCTTCCAATAAACCACTTCTTGTATAACTTACAGTCTGACAGTTCATTATATATATAGAAATTAGAAAGAGCGGGAGAGAGAGAGGAGTTACAAGTTGTCTTCTGGTAACTGAGGCAGTGGACAAAGTACTAGGAGCTGAGTGCCTGAAGGACATGAGCCATGAGAGGAATAGAATATATATGTATATGTTTTACAATAAAAGTATGAGAGTATAACAAATTTAAATTGAACATGGGAAAATGATATCTGACAAAATGTTTGAGTGAGTTATGAAATAGTCATCTGCAGAGAACGAATGAAGCAAATTCAAGTTTCGCAATATTCTTACTATGAGACCTCGATGTTTGTCCGTTCGAAGAACCACTACATGTGATAAGTAAGTAGATGGATGATATTCCATGAAAAAATTCTCCACTGCATCACTGATATTACTCCCATCATGAGTAGGAATACCACTTACAAGAATGGTAAATTGATGAGGTTGTGGTTTGGACGCACTATAGTGGGCAAGCCTCTTCAAAGAGATATATTTAAACTCCTGTGAGGATAAATTAGTAAAAAAATATTCCCCAATTGTGAAAACATCAAACAGGCCTCACACACCATCCAAATAAACACATTAGCAAGCTTTGATATTAGCCAGAGAAGTTCCAGTTCATGAACTCTTTACCAAAGACTGCATTTTAGCCACAAACTGGCAAGTAAATAAAATAAATAAAAAAAGGAAGGAAAAATAGCCACCATTTTCTTTAATATCTCCTCACAACACAAGGAAAAACCATTATACAGATCTTTCCATGATCTTCCAAAGCAGGCAACTTCATTTTAAGGAAATTAACAAACTAAAATAAAGTCAAACTAATGAAATAAAATCAGATAAACTTACATTATACAGTAGATAGCAAACCACTCCAGTGATAAGATATGCAGCAGAGAAATGAACCCATAACCTGTGAATAAACTTGGACAAATTAATTCCAGAAATTTGCACATTCATAATGTCTAATAAGCAATTACAAAAAAGAAAAAAGTAGAGCGAGCATCAATCAGTCAGGGAAAAGTAGAAAATCTCATATAAGGCAAGCAATTCAAGACATCTGTTTTCCATAAATCCTCATTAGTTACACATCATCCTTAATGACATAAATGTAAGAGCTAAGGCTCCTTTATGAATAGAAAAGAAGAAAGACAAGCAGATAAAAGAGTCACCGGTTAGATCCATCCTTCACATTTGAAATGCTGAAAAAATCCAAGGATTTGCTCGGGATATCCGAGAAATCGATCTCTTTGAGTTGGCCGCCGAGAAAATTCACTGGGACAAGAACAAACACTCCAATGACCCCAGCAACAGTGAACACTTTCAAACTGAAAACCAGGAAACACAAAAGCAGGGTGATCATCATCAAGAACAAAGATCAACGCTAAAACAGGAACAAGAGATGAGGAAAGCCTGAAGGTGAATATCCGCATGAAGACGACGGCGTCGAGGCCAGAGGAAGCGAGGATGTCGTCCTCTGTGGGCCCATCCAGGAGAAGGCAGGAGATCCTCAATGTTGAATTCACTGCCGCTTCTCCGCGCTTTGCCCTCGGCGACGAGGCGCGGCGCGTAGACCTCGATGTTGCCGTGCTGCTTCCGGAGAACCGAGTAGAGCGTGAAGAAGAGGATGCATAGGGCAAGGTTGATGCCCACCGGAGGGTGTGAGCAGGGACGGCCGGCGACAATGTGCTCGGAGGCGGCGGTCTTCGTCAGGCTTCACCGGAGTAGAGGGGAGAAGGGGGAATAAAAGAGAGAGAGAGAGGGGCTAGGGTTTCTGAAGATGAAATCGAGAGAGAAGGGGAGGGATGAGAGAATTTTAAACTTCCTTGTCTCTTTCACTCCCCCCTTCTCCCGTATTAAGATATTCTTTAATGAAAATTAGAAACGGACTGTAAAATCCGTTTTTATTTAGAAACGGATTTCGCAGTCCGTTTCTAATATTAGAAACGGATATGAAATCCGTTTCTAAATTTAATACAAAAATTTTAATTCAAAAATATTTTGATAAGAATTAGAAACGGATTTCTAAATCCGTTCCTAAAATTATTATTATTATTATTATTATTATTATTATTATTATTATTATTATTATTATTATTATTTTATATATATATATATATATATATATATATATATAATAAGAAATGATTTTAAACTTTATTTCTAATTTTGAGTTTTATATATTTTATTTTTTGAAATTCATTATATCTAAAAGAATTAATGTAGATCTAATATTTATATATATACAAATCCAATTAATCTAATTATCTACACATATCCTATTGAGATTAGTAAAAAAAATGGATTTAAAAACAATTGTTACTTTTGAGATATTTATATACAGTTTTTAAAACTAATTATAAATTATACGAATTAATATATTCATACAATTTATATATTTCTAAAGAATTATATATTATATGACTTAATATTTATGGATTTAATTAAGTTGTATTTATATTGTTTTATTAAATAATAATAATTATTATTTAAATATTTAAGATTTTTAATGAATTTTGTAAAGAAATTAAAATAAAAAAAAATAATGAGAAATACTATTTAGAAATAAATTTAGAAATCCGTTTCTAAGGGTCCGTTTGATACGTCAAAAATGGGGACAAGATGCAGATAACTTTTTTGTCCATTGTTTGATTTCAGAATAGATAAGCGTGCAAAGACAAAATGGTTTGAGTCTGCGACAAGTGGTTGAAATTTTTGTCCCTCAAAATATACTGTATAAATTTTAAGCGAGGGACAGCACAACTTAAAGACAAATTTGCCTCTAAGTTAAATTAAAAATTATAACAATACCCCCAACTTTAAGACAAATTTAACCCCAACTTATATTAAAATTTACAACAATACCCCCAACTTAAAGACATTTTTGCCCCCAACCTATATTAAAATTACAATAATACCCCCAACTTAAATATAATTTTGCCTCCAAGTTATATTAAAATTACAACAATGCCCCCAACTTAAGAACAATTTTGCTCCTAATTTATATTAAAAACTTACAATATTGCCCTCTCAAGTTAAAGACAATTTTGCCCCCAATTTATTAAATTTACAACAATGCTCCCTACTTAAAGACATTTTTGCCCCTAACTTATATTAAAATTACAACAATGCTCCCAACTTAAACATAATTTTGCCCCTAACTTATATTAAAATTATAACAATACCCCCAACTTAAAGACAATTTTGCTCCCAATCTATATTAAAAATTACAACATTCCCCCCAACTTATATTAAAATTACAACAATGGCCTCAAGTTAAAAACAAATTTGCCCCCAACTTATATTAAAACTCTAAAAAAAATTTCTCCAAAACAACATAAGAAGGCACAAGGGTATTATTGTAATTTTATAGTTTTTTGTCCAAGACTTGTGCAAAACAAGCGGAGAACAAAGACGAAAAGTTTTGTAATCCCATCAATATCAATAAAGAATAAGACAAAATACATCTTTGTCCACAACCACTGTATCAGATCAGCATCTTCTTTGCTCTTCACAGATCAAACGGACCCTAAGTTTAGAAACAGATTTAAAATCCGTTTCTAAATTAAAAACGGATTTTCTATCCGTTTCTAATTTAGAAACGGATTTAAAAATCCGTTTCTAAATTTTATATATATATATATATATATATATATATATATATATATATATATATATAAGTCAATAAATGGATTTAAAATCTATTTTTACTTTTAAGATATTTATATAAAGTTTTTAAAACTAATTATATATTATACGAATTAATATATTCATACAATTTATATATTTCTAAAGAATTATATATTTTATTAATTAATATTTATGGATTTAATTAAGTTGTATTTATATTGTTGAAACCATTTCAAAAATGTATTTATTAAATAATAATTATTATTATTTAAATAATTAAGGTTTTTAATGAATTTTGTAAAGAAATTAAAATTAAAAAAAAATAATGAGAAATACTATTTAGAAACGGATTTTCTATCCGTTTCTAAAATTTGAAACGGAAATCCGTTTCTAATTTAGAAACGGATTTTCTATCCGTTTCTAAATTATATATATATATATATATATATATATATATATATATATATATATATATATATATATATATATATATATTAGTCAATAAATGGATTTAAAATCTATTTTTACTTTTAAGATATTTATATAAAGTTTTTAAAACTAATTATATATTATACGAATTAATATATTCATACAATTTATATATTTCTAAAGAATTATATATTATATTAATTAATATTTATGGATTTAATTAAGTTGTATTTATATTGTCGAAACCATTTCAAAAATGTATTTATTAAATAATTATTATTATTATTTAAATAATGAGAAATACTATTTAGAAACGGATTTAGAAATCCGTTTCTAAGTTTAGAAACGGATTTTCTATCCGTTTCTAAAATTTGAAACGGATTTAAAATCCGTTTCTAAATTTTATATATATATATTAGTCAATAAATGGATTTAAAATCTATTTTTATTTTTAAGATATTTATATAAAGTTTTTAAAACTAATTATATATTATACGAATTAATATATTCGTACAATTTATATATTTCTAAAGAATTATATATTATATTAATTAATATTTATGGATTTAATTAAGTTGTATTTATATTGTCGAAACCATTTCAAAAATGTATTTATTAAATAATACTAATTATTATTTAAATATTTAAGGTTTTTTATGATTTTAATACAAAAATTATATGAAAATTAACATGCTAGCTTATTTTTCGATGTTCTTTCCATCCATGAAGTTGGAAATCCTTAAAACACTGTACAAGTGGTCAAATGGGAGGTGACTTTATTTGCACAGTAATATGGCCAACTTTATATTATCACTCCCTTGTATACAGTGGCGGATCTATATGTATTTTTGTGGGGTTAAATGACCCCACAAAAATTTCCAAAACGTTTAAATATATATATACACATGTTATTTAAAATAGTAACTGACCCCCATTATTTTGAAATCTTGGGAGTTGGGTCAATAAGTTTCATCATCCGTCCAACATAATATATATAATAATATAATATAAAAGCTGATTTTGAAAAATGTAACTTCTTTACTTTTTCTTAAATCCCAAGTTTTCTTTTTAATATATAGAGGTAATTATCTATAAGTCTCTGCACTATTCATCCACTATTCACCTTTTCCAAAACCACACCCAAAACACTATTTCCCCTAAGTCCCCCCCAAGGACCCTAGGGGGAAGATGGAGGTCCTTGGGGAGGGACCTATAGGGAATAAGTTCACTATTGGGGGATTGATAATTAATTAACTATAATATTATATACATATATATATATATATATATATATATATATATATATATATTATTAACATTATAATAATATAATATAAATATGATTTTAAAAAAACTAAAAAAGTAATATTTTATTAACTTTATTATCTCCTAAATCCCAAGGTCTTTTCTCCATGTTTCTGGTTAGCCCTTCTCTTCCTCTCCACTTGAGCTTTCAAAACTCAAAAGTCTAAAACTCCTTCAAAAAATTTTCATCAAGCCACCCACCGGACCGTCCAAACCACCACCATTCCGAGAATGACAGAAGCCAGGGGCGGAGCCAGAATATGGAATGAGGGGGGGCGAGCTACAAGTTAAAAAAAAAAAAAAAATTCATGTATAACAAAATTTTTATAAATTAAAAATTCAAAATCATACATTAACAATAATATTATAAAATACAAAATAAAATTACCACTAATGACTGCGAGGGGGGAGCTGAATCCTTCGATTTTACATGTTTTGAAAACATTGTAATATTATTTCTTCATCAATTTTAGCAAATATTTCTCGCTCAATATAGCATACCATCATGTTGTTCAACCATTCATCGCCTATTTTGTTTCGCAAATCTGTTTTAATGATATTCATTGCTGAGAATGCTCTTTCAACTGTTGCTGTTGCCACCGGTAAGATTAACGCCAATTCGATAAGACGATAAACCAATGGAAAAGTCAAATGTTTATCAGTTTGAACCATTTTTCCTGCAAGACTTGCAAGATCATGACAACTTGAAAAATCAGAATTTCTTCTCATATCATGAATATATATGCGAAGTTGCTCTTTCAAGATAAGATGATCGGATGCGGAGAAATCACCAGAGTAAATCTGAGCAAGTCGAACAAGCATGCCATGATCGAATCTGGAAAAAGAGTTTCTTGGATCAAGACAAGCAATGCATCTTAATACCTCTGTAGAAGTTTCACTAAACCGGTTATTCATCTCAGCAATAAGTAAATCAATCACAACAATAAAGATCTCTGCATGATAATGATGGTAATAAGTAACCAATTGCCCGCCACATCTTGAACGACCTCGAACTGGTATACTATCTTCCATATTGGGCACTGAAACTGACATTGCAACACAGAAGCTCCTGACTTCTTGTAAAAATGTAGCCCATCCATTTTCTCTCAAGTCTTGCATAAGTTCTTTCACAGTTACAATCAACCCCATTGCATTAACAATATTTTGATCTTTCTGCTGTAAGGCATTTGATAAGTCATTAGTTAATCCCAATACTTTGATCATCAGATGTAAGATAAATATAAATTCAAAACTCTCCATCCTTTGTATCAAACCCGATGCTACACCTCTTTGTTCTGCAACATTCCCATCATTACACACATTCTCTAACACTTCTAATACTGATTCCCACATAGTAAATAGGCGGATTAAAGTTGTATAATGTGAGCCCCACCGAGTATCACCGGGTCTTGCAAGATTAGTCTCTTGATGTTGACTTCTTCCTGAAAAGATCTCACCTTTCTCCAATTTCTCCACAATCTTATCATGATGCTTTTGAAGCAACGCATCTCTTCTTTTGCAAGAAGCACCCACAATGTTCACAATCATGGTGACATAGCTGAAAAAATCACTAATAGCCAAAATGCTCTTAGCAACAGAAACGACAACCAACTGCAATTGATGGGCAAAGCAATGGACATAAAAAGCAAATGGGTTTTCATTCAAAATTAATGCCTTCAACCCATTAAATTGCCCTTTCATATTTGAGGCTCCATCATATCCCTGCCCTCTCAATCTAGAAATAGATAAACCAGAACGAGCAAATAATCCATCCAAAGATGTCTTTAGTGATGTGGCTGAAGTATCAACAACATGTTCAACAGCAAGAAATCTTTCAATTACTTGTCCTTGCTTATTCACAAACCTCGCAATTACAGCCATTTGCTCTTTTACTGATTTGTCACGAGACTCATCAAGAAGTATAGAGAAATGACTATCTCCAATCTCATCAATAATGGCCCGCATGGTCTCTTCTGCACAAGCCCTCACTAACTCTTTCTGTATTTGTGGAGAAGTCATTTGATTATTTCCAGGAGCATTTTCATTAATCACACGGCCAACACTTTCAACTTCCGTCCCATACCAATTCAGCATGTCTAGAAAGTTGCCCCTGTTTGTGGAACTAGAAGATTCATCATGTCCACGAAAAGCAAGACCTTGCAACAGAAGAAATCTAACAACACGTAAAACAGCAGTAACACGAGCTCTGTATGCGATCTCCATCTCTTTGCTATGAGAAGAGAATATATGCACCATGCTTTGCCTTTGATTTTTGAAATCCTCACAATGTCGCCTTGCATTATTGTGGTTGCTATTAACTCCGCCAACATGCTCAGTAAAAACTTCAATTGCCTTCTTCCAATTATTAAACCCTGTCTTAGTGAAGGCATCAATCCCAGGTTTTTCACTCCTTGGCCGCTTAAAAAGATAACAATAGAAACAATAAGCTCCATCTTTCTCAACACTATATTCCAACCAATCAAATTTCTGAAACCACACTTCTTTAAAGCTTCTCAAGTCTTTTCCTTGTTGTTTTCTAGGAAAATTGTGGCCAATTGGTTGACATGGACCCATTAATAAATACTCTCTCCTTACTTGATCTCTTATTCCTACATCATATTCCTCAATTGGTTTTCGAAGCCCTGGGTCAGCAATAATATCACTCGGATCAAACTCAACACGACTTTTCTTTTGTGCAGCGATACTTGCATCAGATGATGAACTTGTTCTTGCTTCGATATTCTTTGGTATAGATTTAAAAAACCTCTCCATATCTATGAAATTGATGAAATTAAATATATAAATGAATTGAACTAAATCATAAATTAATAAATTGTCCAATCAAATATGTTATATGTGTAAAACAAACACATAAATGAAGCAACTATAAAGTTTGATATTTGGGATACCGCTGGACAAGAACGATATCATAGCTTGGCTCGTGTATTATCGAGGAGCAAAGAAATGCTATTGTTGTATATTACATTTCAAGCTAATCGTAAGTTGTTTATTACTGAGTTGAAATTCTGCATTCTTGGAGATTTCTTCTCTCTGTACTTGATGATATTAAATGAGTTTGATTATGAAATTTCGACAAACAAAAAAAAAGCAAACTTTAAATTAGAGTCCTAGTTCTCTGTTTGTCTAACATTAAGTAGTTTGACATATAAGTTTCCTTTGTAACTGACCATCTCAAATGCAAATTTACATTTTCTCTTTAACTGCTGTCAATGGTCTTGCAAATCATATTTTACTTGAATTTGTTTATGTGTTGAATTATAATTATTGTTTAATGGATCTCTGAAATGAAAGCATCTTCTCATGGATTGTGCCTTGTTTATATTCTATATTTGGTAGTAAAAATTATTTAATTTCAGATACTACACACTTTTGCAGTTAAAATTTGAAATCCATTTGTGATCTCAAATATTATTTTATCAAGGTTTCTTATATAGAAATAATACATATGTGAGTTGATAGCATACATTACTTATAGTTATATAAAAAAAAAAGATATTCACTCAACAATCCAAGATATTAACTATGAGAACCAGATACTGAAAAATGCAACGATCATGCAAACTTTGAGACAGAAAAAATATATATATATACTGAAACACATAAATATTAATATATAGATAGAAAAAAAATATATATACTGAAATTTTTCAAGAGGTATGACTTCTGTAGACTGTAGTAACTAGTAAGAACAATGTTTGGAAGTTGGAACAATACTTGATTTGGTTTTACACACTATCACATCAGATCAGGGAAAAAGAACACACACACACACACACACACAATAGAGTGGATCTACAGCCAAGCAAATGCTATCAAATTATCAATGAATCAGAATTGAGAAAAATACACTGAAAGTCTGAAACAGAAAGATACAGCAACTAGCAAGTGCATATAATTCTAACAAAATGCCCTCTTACTGTCAGTGCATCAGCATCACCATCGAATCAAAGACGCATAATTTGGAGAAGATTGACAGAAATTCCCTAATTCCATGCTTAAAAATCAAAATTTGGAAGAGAAATTGTTCAATTTCTACAGAAAGAGCCAAAGAGGGAGTAAGAGAACTGAGAAAGGATTAGGATACCTAGGGCACAGCCGCAGCCCGCAGGAGAGAAAAGCAGTTCCTGAACTCGCTGGAAGGGAGAAAAGGAGGAGTTAATTTATAGAAGTGACCATTGGAAGATCACAGCCATTCATTTCTGCCTCGAGATTGACACCAAATGCTTATTATTCCCATTTCCCAGCCCCTGCCGGCTGCCCGTCTGCCCCCTGGCCCCTGTCCCTCCGCGGCTCCGCCCGGCGCCCCTCCACTGACCTCACCGGCGAGTCGGCGACCCCCTGTCCCTCCGAGTCTGTGGCTCCGCGGCTCCGGCGCCCCTCCACTGACCTCATTGGCGAGATAGGGCTAGCGGCCGGGCGGCCTCGCCCCTCCTCCGCCTCCACTGACTTCACTGGCATAGGCGCCGCCTCTGCCTCCCCCTCCTCCTCCCAGAAGCACTCTTCACAATCTCCTAATTGATTGCTAACCGGCTTCTCCATATAATCCATATTGCAACCTTAGGTAGTAACTAGTAAAAGCTAATCTCCAATGCATGATTTGCTTGTATTATAGATGATGATAATATGTTAAAAGACTTATTGTAGGAATTTTTGGTTTTCAAACTCTACATAATTGTAAAATATTGATCCCATATTATAAACTTCCTGACTCCGCCACTGCGTGTGTGTATATATATATATAATTTTTGTTTTATCATATAAATTCAAGAGGTAAAAAAAGATAGACAGCTATCAATCCCCACTGTACTCCCTTCCACATATGTACCATATGTTAAGGTGAGATTGGGTGGAGCCGGCTCCACCATCTTCGGTGGATCTCTCACTCACGAGGAGTGTTTTAAAGATTTCCAATTATACACGGCATCAAAAAATAAGCATCTCAATTTTTATATAATTTGGTGTGTTGATGATCCTCTCACTTAACAATGAAATTTTAAATCATTAAAAAAATTTATAAAATAATAATATTAAATGGGAGGATCAAACGGTCATCAAATTGTATAAAAATTGACATATTAATTTATTTTTCGATGATCTTCCCATCCGTATAATTGAAAATTTTTAAAATATATTTCAAATGCCAAAATTGTTAAAAATAGATGGAGCCGGCCCACGTTAGATTTAGACTATGTTAAGGGCACAATGTACTGCACAACAAACAGTACGTACACTGGTAACTGTTACAATGAATTCAATTCATTTTTAAGGATGTGCAAGTTCATTGTTATCATGTAATCAATATTCCACCATTGTTTGACGCTATGAACCAGCATTAATCTGTTCCTGAGATTCATGCTCTGTTTCTTGAGACACTGCTTGTAACTACAATGAAACAACTCATGTTCAAGGATGTAAGTTTACATTATTTTCATGGAATCAATAGAACATTTTATGACATTGTGAAAGAACATTGATCTGTTTGTTAAGATTCATGCTTTGTTTACTAAGGCTCTGATCTGTTTGCACTCTTCCTCCTCCAAAGTGTCAGTGATCTTTCCTCCCCTGGTCTCCGGCAAGCAACACACAAGCAACCCACAACATCCAATCACAATGCCAAACACAGCAAATGTCACACCTCCTCCAACCTCCTTCCTCCCGGCCACCACCAGCATCGGCACCCACGCACCTCCAAACACCACCGCCTGCCTCACCATGGACAGTGCCAAGTTCCTCACACTTGTCGGAAACAACTCTAAACTATATATCAAGACCACATTGCACGCCGTGCATGCGCTAAAGAATGACACCACCTCCGCGGCCATCCTCCACCTCCCCTCCATGAAAACACATAGTATGCTACAAACTCCACTAATGGAGGTAAACACCCCCAACAAGCTCCTCCTGTTCAACCTCTCTATCAGCACAAACGTGATCAGAGCCGCTGGTAGTTCAGCCAATGCATTGATTGCTACACTGAAGTAGATGTTACTTCCTAAGTTTCCTACTCCTAATGGCATTCCATAATAAGACATTCCAATCCCAAAGCCAGTTATCATCACCAAGGCCAACCTTCTTAAAGCCCATTTCTTCTCCAAGAGCATCCTCAAAGCTGAAAACACATCTCCATTGCTCCACTCCTCTTCTACTCCAACCATAGAAGAGATTGATCTATTCCAATTAGACACTTCCATGTTTTCAAGTGTTTCAAGAGCTTCTTCTCTCCTCCCTCTCACAAGAAGCCATCTTGGAGACTCTGGGGTCACAAAGTAAACCAAGACAGAGTAAAAGACACATGGAATGGAGATGAACAAGTATAGAACCCTCCATGAAAGTTCTCCAGCAATGTAAGCAATAACAGCAAGTGACAAGAAGCCAAAAGTGAAGCAAAAGAAGCCGATGATACTAACCCTGTCCCTCCATCTCTTCCCAACTATCTCCGACGCTAAGACCAGTGCAGTTGGTGCAACTGTAGATCTTGCAAACCCACAAATGAATCTCAAAGCAGAGTAGATCCATACATTGGGAGAAACAGCAGTGAAAACTCCACTCAAAGACATGATCAACGTCGTCAAGAAGAGCACCTTCTTCCGACCAAACCAAGAGTCAGCCAACGGTGCAAGTAAAAACCCTCCGACGAGACAACCGACAAAGTAAGCAGATGCCGGAAGGCCAGCCATGGCTGTCGATGAGCATTCTAAGTCCCATTCTGATATTATGGACGTGTGTTTTGGGTAGTCCCATGTCCATGACTCAGCTGGCAGCGTGCAGGTGGTGGCTGTGCATATCAATGTGGAGTTGGTGCAGTGCCAAGAAGGCTGTGCATCAGTGAAGACGCTGACGAAGGTTTGTTGAGCATCAAACGCCCATGCCAAGGAGATGAAGAATGCTTGCAAGAGTTGGGATGAGTCCACGATCTCGTCCTCGGTGGTAGCTTGGAGAAGTTGACTGTTATTGTCTGACATCTCTCTCACTCACTCAAACAAACACAAGCAATTTGCTTCTTGTTCAGTGGTAATGGCCAAAGTACTTGTTTATATTTTGGTAGACAGAGTGGAGGAATTAATGTATAATTAGAGGTGAACTTTGTGTGTGGCTATGCAAGTATTGAGTGAATGGTGAATTTTGCAATTCAGATTTTGTGTTGATTTTTAATGTGACGACAAGTTATAGGTGGACATTAAATGATTAAATCTAAAACAGTTCTGCACCGTTGGTTAGGTGCTTCTTGTCTTCGGTCATTGATGACGAAACATAGAATTATTGAAACTTATCAATTAAAAACAATATTAGCTTGTAAAAAAGTGGTCTCCTTTCTCTAGGCTGTTGGATTATTCTAGTAGTCACATCTATCCGAAATTATTGAATGTCTATATATTACTTTCGTGAATAGTTCATCTACAGTATAATCAACGACAAACACTTCAATGTTGCCTTGCTGGGCAAATGTTCCAGGGAGGGTGATACCTTGCTTGAAGATCCTCAAGTATGCTTACTACAAAAGATTGTTAGTGGACCTCCACCAACCAATTTCAACAAGGGCATTTTTCTTCTGGAGAGTTTATGCCAACACAGCGTCAATCTTGGCAAATGCCATCTCCATCACTGGCAATGTTTTTTTTTTTTATTATTATTGGTTTGATAATTGAGTTGAAAGTCAATCCCCATAGAATTTTTGGTCATCCCCTAGTAGGAAAGGACACAATCGCAATACATCTTGCATGGCATAATCACCTAAGACCGCTTGGTCCGTTGGTATTTCGGGTTCCGTGACTCGCGCCCCGCGTGGGTTCAAGTATGCGGGGGGAACTTCTCTATGGCGCTCCGCACATTGGCACTGTGTTTGCTGTGCACGAGTTGCACGCTCGCTTTGCCGCGGAGTCGAACCTAGGGCATTCCCATCCTTTGTTTTTTGGGAGCGTCTGGCCTAGCCAATCGTTCACACGGGCAAAAAAAAAAAACTAACAAAAGTCTCACACATTACCATGCGTCTCCTGGGACACTTGGAGGAGGAGCTAATGGGACTAACCCATATGCTAGAAGATGGGGGTTAATACATACCAATGATTCACAATTAACTCACTCCACCAATTTTGGTCGTCAGGGGAAGCATATGTGCCATCCCAAGTTCATTTTGGAAGCGACTTTGCTTTTGAATATCAAACTATTTGTTTAGCTACCACAAGATGACAAAATCCTTACCCTAGTCTGGGCAAGCGCAAGTAAGGAGGGACCCAAACATTCTATTACCTATGTAATAGCGAAAATGAATCCGTTAATCTATAATCTTGCTTTTCTCATTCACTAGTTATATATGCAGTCATTTCTATAACCTCTTGGGGTTCACAATACACCCCATTCCATGCTAAATCATTAGGGTTCTATCCCCACTATTATCCGCGTTAACAAAACACTGCTAATGGTTTGATGCAGCACACTCTGCAAAGAAGTTGAAATTACAGGAGGCTCAGAACCTGCTTAAGAGAAGTTTGCACTTCACGCTGAGCTCCCCCCAAGGACTGGGAGGCAACGAAGCTGAGGAGGAAGGGTAAAAGGGGCAAGATATGGGTTTGCAGTGGGTCTATGTTATGTTTGATATGATATGATATTGTACTCACATGACTTATTGTAAACCTACTTATCATTATAAATAAAATATGATTTATCTAGTTTTTTTCAAAAAAAAAAAAAGACAAAACACTACTAATGGGGTGAGAGTTGGTTGTCATAAGCATCTTGTGGAACCTCTAACTAGAAAGGAAAAGAACATGTTTTAAAGACAAACAACATATTTATTTGAAACTAACTTGTATCATTGATTTCATTATACCTCTCTTGTTTTAATGTTAGCTTATGCGACCAAGCATCCGAAGTTGGTGGTTGTGGAATCTCTCTTTAAAAGGAGTCTGATATTCACTCGGGAGGAACCACAACGATCCCGGGATGATGAGACTATTGAGCGGAGCCAATCTAAATAGTTAGTTATCTATGAACAAAGGAGCCTACATCCCTTCTATTATTATTAGTAGATAAGTTGTTCTATTAGAATGTGGTTTATTAGAGAAAAATAATCTCCCGAATAACATCAAGGAACAAAAAGAATTTGATCAAAACCCAAATGCACAATAACATCAAAACCCAAATGGCATAAGAAGTATAGAATTTCATTGAACATTAGTAACAGAGGGAACTAAAATCTAAACGCAAGCAGAGAACCAGAAAACCAGGCCACAAGCTATTTACTCACACCCAGAATCTCAGCAGGAGGAATGAAACAGTCAATAGAAAGACCTGGAACATCAAAGACAACATCATCAATCCTCCATTTCTCCACCATTCTTGTTCTAATCTCATTACCAGAACCCTTCCCAAATCTAAAGACTGTTGCCACAGTCCTCCCCTGATGAGCAATCAAAGTGCCATCAATCTCTCTATAGTCCTCAATGGTGCTACCAATGGTTGTCTCCCAGTACACAGTGTCTATCCCCAATGTCTGCACTCTGGTCAGATGTGAGTCTTCTATGTAAACAATCAAACCACTTCTCTGGCTGAAGTATCCATAAAGAACATGCCTGATCACCTCTGCATTCAAAACTCCCATGTTCATTGACACCTTGAGCACGAAACAATCATCGTCACCGATACGTTTCTCGCCTATGCAATGCGCATTCTCAAACACCCTTGCAGTGCCCTTGGGGTCCAAACCCTGTAAATCAGACATGTTTCTGCATTATTACTTTGTGTATCTATATTACATCAGGCTAGCTAGTTCTCTACCTGAATTATACGCCGGAGTGGCCGTGGGGGGCCTCGGGCCGCATGAGGCCCCAACCAAGGCATGTGTCTCCAAACTACGCCGCCATTACTTCCGGCGACAACTTTGCACCTTCCGACTACCATATCTACCAACCACATATCCGGCGACATCTGCCACAACACAAAGCAACCACTCTCTGTTGCACTTTCATCATACACCATCTTCAAACTACCTGCAATGTACCTGCTCTTCACCTCCTTCTTCTTTGGCTTCAAGCATCCAGTGGCAGCTAAGTACTGATGCAATATGTAACGAGCTGAAGAAGCCTCCTGCATGACATGCAATGAATTAGATTGAGATCACAGTATGTGATTGAGTATAATAATATCATCATACTATGGGACTGTCTTTGATGGAGAAATGGGTAGTTTGTTCAGCTTGGGCTGAAACAGGGGAGAGTGGACATGCAAGGACACCAAGCATTAGCTTCAGATTATTCAATCTCTTTCTTGAGGTGATATCATGGCTCTCCTTCTTGGATTTCTTATCCTCTGTGTTAGGATCAGGAGGACCTTCCATTAGAGGTGTCAGAGGTTGAACACTGACCAATCTGTAGACTTTTGATCTCCTTCTTGGAGCACCCATGATTGGAAGGTATGGGGAAGATGGTGATCAAAGAGAGGATGAAGAAGATGATCCTAAGATATGAACAAAAGGGAAATATGGTTGTTGGATCTGGTGTAGTCTTGTTGGAAAGATGAAGAGAAGAGAGACAACAGAACAAATTTGAACTAAAAGGTTGAGTGTTGGTGGGTCTTGGTATGGTTCTTTGCTTTTGCTTTATGTTAATTCTTTTGAGGACTTCCAATGTTTATATTTAGTTTGTTCTTGTGCAAATTTATAAGTAAATGTATTGTGTTTTGATGTGCAGTGGTTTCTCAGTGGAAATCAAGATGAAGTGGATGAGAAGGAGATGATTAATGGATGGTGGTGGAGACCCATCATATATGGACATGTGTGCGTTAAAATGGATGTCACAACGTTCATCTTTGAAGCCAAGTCACACTTGACTCATGGTTGAGATGGGTCTCTCGTGTCAGACATTGGGACATTACTTTGCCTTTGTTCCATGTTTTAGATTGAGATGAAAGAATTTTGAATAAATGATAAATTTAATGTTATCAGGACGAACGGCTTCTTGATATATTGCAGATTCGCATTCCCTTTGCAGGATGTCATTTGAGAGAGAGAGAGTTTTGCGCTCGACACCATGCGATTTAAAGTGAGGAACGCCAAGGCTCAACACGTTGTCCACCCCTAACTAAAAGATGCTTGTCGTCTTTGTCAATAACAAAAAAACAAACAAAAACAATAAATAGGAATATTGATCCATTTATTCAACAGAGAATTTCATTCTCTTTTTTGCTTCCCAGTCACGAGGAATATTTGGATTTTTGGAAGCGTCATTGTCCCCTCAAAATAAAACTATTCGTATGGCTAGCTTAAGAAGGCCGTATTCTCACCCTAGACAACCTTCACAAAATACAATGGAGAGGTACTTGGGTTGGATGCTATATATGTGATATGGAAAATGAGACAATTGCACACCTTTTCATGCCAATGCCACCTAGCAAGCAAAAAATATGGGTGTATTACGGGATCTCTCTTTCATCTACATACACCTAGGAATGTAGGTGACCTTTTGTCCTCTTTATCTCTAGCCACTAAGACCCTGAAAAAGAGGATGGGAGCTATTGATGATGGTACTAGATGTTATGGGGGGAAAAACTGAAAATGTTTCCAAGACAAACAACACATTTTTCTGGCAACTTATTCATGATATTAACTTTTTCACATTATCTTGGTTTTGATGGCCCACCCGTCAAAGAAACCAATGCTTCAGAAAGCGCAAAGTTTGGTCAAGAGGAGCCTACACTTCTCGTTGAACACCCCCAAGGATGTAATGACGATGAGGCCTAAAAGAGAGGAGAGTGGTGGAAGTGAGAGTGGTAAGGACCTAATGGCGACAAGGCTTGGGAGGGAGGAGAGTGACAAAAAGAGAGATGATGACGGAACCATTCAATGAGCCTAGGGCATGCTATTATAACTACATGTTTGAAATATCTAGTAACAAAAAGTTGTTTGTAACACTTTTGATGACCCTACTATTATAAATAAATTTGATTTATCTATTTTTTTTAAAAAAAAACTATTGGTTATGTAATCAACTATTTCTAATAAATAAATAAATAAAGTTTATTCATTTTAAAAATAAAAATATATTTAGTTTTATCGTATAAATTAATATATAAATTGAAGCGGTTAAAAAACACTTTTGCTAGCAACATAGGATATTCTCCAATCATATCCATAAACAAAAACTTAAATAAATAAATAAATAAATAAATAAACAAATAAAACACATAATCAAACAAATTCAATCAGGAATAGAGACATAAACCTGCACACAAATCCACAATAACCCACCTTTTCCAACCATTTAATTAAAAGTACATGAAAACATGCCACTTTGACCAAGTTCATGCATTGCAATACAACTTCGTGAATCACGGCTCAACAAGACAGACAGCTATCAATCCCCACTGTACTACTCCCTTCCACATATGTTAAGGCCACAATGTACTACACAACAAACGGTACGTACACTTCCCCATCCCTACAAAATCAATCCACACCTTCACCTCCCCCTCATCATCTTCTTCATCTTCATTCCTTTCCAGCCATGGATGATCACAACATGACTCAAGGCCAAGACATGATGAATATGACCATGACCATGCCCATGAACATGAGCATGGGCCATGAGATGTCCTACATGCACATGACCTTCTACTGGGGCAAGGATTCAGCGATCCTCTTCTCCGGCTGGCCGGGCAGCAGCACCGGCATGTACGTGCTCGCCCTCGTCGTCGTCTTCGTCCTCGCCGTGATCCTTGAGTGGCTCGGCCACTGCCCTGTCCCTGGTCCTCATGCGAGCCATGTTGCGTCTGGGCTCGTGCGCACGGCCTTGCACACCGTCCGCGTCGCCCTTGCCTACATCGTCATGCTCGCTCTCATGTCCTTTAATGTTGGTGTGCTCCTCGTGGCCGTCGCCGGCCACGGCCTCGGCTTCTTGCTCTTCGGTAGCTCCGTGTTCCGGCCGCCTGCGGCCGCGCCGGTGACTGATGTTGATCGCGCTAAGGCCGGTCTCCCTCCCATGGCTTGCTGATTTTGTGTGTGTATATGTTGTGCTGATTGCTTTTGTAAGGATGTTTTGTTTTTTTTAAGACAAATCATGTTTTAGTGGTGAAAACAAGCAGATTAATGTTTGGGAAATTTTGATGATTTTGGAAGGAAATTAAGAAAACAAAAATGTTATTCAATCAGCAAGGATGTTTTGTTTTTTTTAAGACAAATCATGTTTTCGTGGTGAAAACAAGCAGATTAATGTTTGGGAAATTTTGATGATTTTGGAAGGAAATTAAGAAAACAAAAATGTTATTCAATCAGCAAGGATGTTTTGTTTTTTTTAAGACAAATCATGTTTTCGTGGTGAAAACAAGCAGATTAATGTTTGGGAAATTTTGATGATTTTGGAAGGAAATTAAGAAAACAAAAATGTTATTCAATCAGCAAGGATGTTTTGTTTTTTTTAAGACAAATCATGTTTTCGTGGTGAAAACAAGCAGATTAATGTTTGGGAAATTTTGATGATTTTGGAAGGAAATTAAGAAAACAAAAATGTTATTCAATCAGCAAGGATGTTTTGTTTTTTTTAAGACAAATCATGTTTTCGTGGTGAAAACAAGCAGATTAATGTTTGGGAAATTTTGATGATTTTGGAAGGAAATTAAGAAAACAAAAAGGTTATTTTCAATTTAAAAATAAGGAAAAAAAGGGAAAAAAAGTTAACTTATTTTGGATTAAAGGGAGATTTGAAATTTATTATTATAGTCTCATCCTCATTGATTTCCAAATTATGGTCTTAAGATATACATAGTCATTTATTTAATAAGAAATAATCTTTATTTGTTTTTTTTCCTTTCTAAAAACTCAAGTATGTGTATCACGATTAATAATATGAGTTATGGTTCATTTGATTGGATTGTGGATGATAGTCAAGAAAAGTTTTAAGACTAATGTGGTTCTGTTTACTATTTTTCATGGTTTTTTTTTTCAATAAAAATGTCAAACTAAAGAATGGACACTCCCCTCCCTCTTTTTTCCACAAAACATATTAATTGTTGATGTAGAAATCTACTGTTCTGTTTACTATTTTACATGATTTTTTTCTTAATAAAAATATATCAAACTAAAAGAATGGACATTCTCCTCCCTCTTTTTTCCATAAAACATATTAATTGTTGATATAGAAATCTACTCCTCCTGCGGAGCAGAGCATTGATGAAAGTGATTGATAAATATTAGAGTGCTTCAATAATTTTGAGAGACTTTTCAATATAGTCCAAGATCAAACCTCAGAAAGAGAGAGAGAAATGGTGGAGAAAAAGGATCAATTTTTTTATTGTTTCATCAATATGATTGTTTAGAACAACCATAATATAAATAAAATTTACCAAGATAACATTATGATAAATCTGCCAAAATTCTGAGAAATGAGAATATTCTGATAAACCAACACAAAGTCCTTAAAAAAAAAAAATTACTTAAGACCTGTCATTTATGAAAATAAATAAAATTAATATTTCCCAGATATACAATCAACGGCGCAAGATGGGAATCAATGTAAATCGGACGGTCAGAAATTCTCCAAAAAAAAAAAAGCCAATCCAAATGGAGCCAAGAAATAAAGCGCCATTAATGAAATCATCGAAGAAGCTCACTCTCGACCTCTCCTCCCCGATAAGAGCAATCCCAATCCCCTTCTTCTCCTCCATCTTCTCCTCCTCCTTCTCCTCCACACACTCCTCCCCATATAACCCTAACCCCATCTTCGATCCCTCTCACTCGCCACAACCCCATAGCGAACCTCAATCCATGGCGTCCGCGGCATCTCAGGCCACCCTCTCCTTCCTCCCTTCCACCTCCGCCTCCTCCTCCTCCCGCCGCCAACCGGCCCCCTCGATCCTCCCCCTATCCCGCTCCCCCGTCGCCCTCCGGTCCCCCATCCGCCGCCTTGGCTTCGCCGGCGCCGCCGCGGACCCTTTGCTTGCTTTCCATGTCGCGTCAAAGACCCGCGCCGTTGTTGGGCGGGGGGTGAGAGGCGTGGTGTCCATGGCGAAGAAGAGCGTCGGGGACCTCAGCGAGGCTGATCTCAAGGGGAAGGTCGTCTTCCTGAGGGCGGATCTTAATGTCCCGCTTGATGAGAACCGGAACATCACGGATGATACCAGGATCCGCGCCGCTATCCCTACTATCAAGCACCTAATGTCCAAAGGTGCTAAGGTTCTGCTCTCCAGTCACCTGGTGAGCCTCTGTGATCTCTTGTTTCTTTCGATTTGTTATAAACTTCTGCATTTTGCTTTCAGTTTCTCTTTTGTTTTTTACTATGCTTGTGTTTCATGCTTGTTCACTTCCATATGATTACTCTTTGGGTTAAATATTCATAATTTTCTTGTCACATTCCTTTCGTAATTGCTCTGACGCGAATGGAACAATATGACAGTCTGATCAACTTAACATCAATGTAGTTACAACTAGATAGAATTTCAGTTTTTAGCTCTATGATTAATGATCAGGTGTTAAGTTCTGTAAAAGGATAAATTTCTCAAGCCAGATCAGCGACTGGCTACAGTGTGCATTTATGCTCCTGGGCCTTCTTTTGGACCATTATCCTTTGGAGAAAAAGTACTTGTTCTTACTTCAAGTTTGAGCTTAATTGTTGAGTAATGACATACGTTTGAAGCTTGTTTATTTATTTATGTATTTATTTTAATGCTGCACAATGTGGGAGCTTTGTAGCACCATGCTGTCCTTGTTTATTTATTTTAATGTCTTGCCCAATAAGTGATTGTTTGTCACCTTTTATTCATCTTTTTGGTGCATTTGTTGTGCTATTCTTTGGTAATATTGCATAGTTTTCAATATCTTAGTAAAAACAATCCTGCGTTTACAACCTTATCAGGAGTAGACTTCTAGTGGAATCAGAAAATCAGCTCTTGCTGGGGATTGGATCTTAAACTACCATGAGCAGGATCATGAAGGCCTCAGGAATCTGACCTGAATTAGATATAATTACCTGTGAATATGTTTTTGCCCTCAGAGGTAGTAGCCCTTCAGTCATTGTCTAACCCCTGCCTGCAGCATTTTGTATATTTTCCTGTTATTAATCCGAAAAGGAGTAAACTTTTGCAAAGTTGCAGATTTTTCTAGAATTTTATATTAATTTATTTATTTTGGGACATCAGGGTCGTCCAAAGGGTGTCACACCAAAATTTAGCTTGGCTCCTCTGGTACCTAGGCTATCAGAGCTCCTTGGGGTGACGGTATGTTACTACATCTTGCAAATCAAATTAAACAGTATATCAGACACTACTGTTTTTAACATGTATTCATTATTTGAAAATCCTTTGTGAGATAAAATCAGGTTGAGAAAGCCGATGATTGTATTGGACCAGAGATTGAACAAAAAGCTGCTGCACTACCTGAAGGGGGTGTTCTGCTGCTTGAAAATGTAAGATTTTACCCTGAGGAAGAGAAGAACAACCCAGAATTTGCAAAAAAGCTAGCTGCAGTGGCAGATCTTTATGTAAATGATGCATTTGGTACTGCACATAGAGCACATGCATCAACAGAAGGAGTGACCAAGTACTTGAAACCTTCTGTTGCTGGTTTCCTTTTGCAAAAGGTATGGGCACAAACTCTTTTATCTTTTTTCTTTGTTGAGCCATAGAAGAAAATGGGTCCCAAATGAAGATAGTTGCCTCTGTTGGAGCTTTTAGTCTCTTTCTGATCATTCTGTTTTTGAAATCTAGTTGGTTCACGTTTTACTTTTCATTTTTTTCAAAGATGGTTCATATTTTATCTGTCATCTTTCTTTGTTTTCTTAGATACTCATGCCTGTTTGTTTTCTTCTCAATCATTGTTTCTTTGCAGAATTTTGCAGTTTGCATATGTTTATATGCTGTGTTGATTGTTGCTAATTTCAGGAACTTGACTATCTTGTTGGTGCTGTTTCAAATCCCAAGAGACCATTTGCTGCCATTGTTGGTGGTTCAAAGGTGTCATCCAAAATTGGGGTGATAGAGTCTCTGTTGGAGAAGGTTGATATCCTTCTTTTGGGTGGAGGAATGATCTTCACATTTTACAAGGCCCAAGGCTTGTCAGTTGGTTCATCTCTAGTGGAGGAAGACAAGTTGGAGCTTGCGACAACACTTCTTGCCAAGGCAAAAGCAAAAGGTGTATCCCTTCTGTTACCATCAGATGTTGTGATTGCTGATAAGTTTGCCCCTGATGCAAATAGCAAGGTGTGTTCTCATAGTCTGCTTATTTTGTTGGTTCAAGAACATGGTAACGGAAAACTCATGAGTCCTGTTAGGTTTAGCAGTGAGAATTGCGGCGCTTAGCTTTATGATATAGCCCGTTATCTACTAGCTACTTTAGCTTGAACCTTCTAAACGAATACTTTGAGGTGTAGATTTACTGTGTGAGCATCAATTTTAGTTGATTGGGAAGAAAGCTATTTTTAATTCATTTGAATATTTGCAGATTGTGCCATCATCCGCGATCCCTGATGGTTGGATGGGCCTAGATATTGGACCAGATTCAATTGAATTATTCAGCAAGGAACTTGAAACAACAAAGACAGTCATCTGGAATGGCCCTATGGGAGTTTTTGAATTTGACAAGTTTGCTGTTGGAACCGAGGTATGTAAGCTTCTGTAGATGTTCTACCAACTAATCTTAGTTGTAACCTGCTGGTTACTTGGGATGTTCTTTCATCATATCTAGCTCTAAACAACAGCGACATGTTTCATTTGCAGGCAATTGCGAAGAAACTGGCAGAGCTCAGCGGAAAAGGTGTGACAACAATCATCGGAGGAGGAGATTCTGTGGCAGCCGTTGAGAAAGTCGGCGTTGCTGGTGTTATGAGCCACATATCAACAGGTGGTGGAGCTAGTTTGGAATTATTGGAAGGTAAGGAACTTCCTGGAGTTGTGGCTCTGGATGAAGCTGTTCCTGTGGCTGTATAAGGCGTGCTTCACTTATTTAACTTGCTTTCCATCCTTGTGATTCTCCTGAAGGAGAAGAGGAACTCTTGTTGTGATGTCTGCCACTGAGTTTCACTGGAAAGTAGGATTACCATTGTAAGAGTTATTGTCAGGTTTTTGGCATTGACCTTGAAGAGAGGATTCTTTTCTTCAAAATTTATCTCTTATGTCACCCTAGAAATTGTTCATTATGTGAAATTTAGATTTATTAGGACAAGGTCATCTGAGAACCTTTGCTTTATTAATAAAGTTGTTGCGCTTTCTCCTGAAACTCTATTCCATTTCCAGATAGTTGAGTTTACAATTTTATTGAAATTAATGCATGGAAAATGTAGTTAAAATTAAAGATGATTCAGTGTATGTGCTCTTTTTATCACCTTTTATTTTAAATAGGTCTAATACCCAATTTAGTCCCTCTATTATTATGATTTGTCATTTGGCCCCTTATACAATATAAATTGATCTTTTGTCCTTCTATTTTCGATTGAAATGTAAGTCACCATGGCCTTTTGGTCTTTTATTTATGTTTTTTGGCTTTTTGGTGCTATAAACTTCGCAGGGGAGGGATTTAAAAGCATGGCATTAAAATTAAAGGGGCCAAAGAAGCGTTTATATTAGATGGAGAATAAAGTAATAATAGAGGGACTAAATTGGGTATTTGACCTTTTAAATATAAATGAATGCTGAATTTGTAAGTTATCTTGCCATGATTTCAATGAATGCTTATTCCTTAACTTTTATTAATGAATTGGTGGGGCTTTCATTCTCTCATCTTTTATTAATGGATTGAGTTGAAAAATCTCTTGATTTCTTGGTGTAGTAGTGTTTACGGAAAGGAAAAGAAAATTAAAGTTCACACTTTTCACTATTTATTTTAAAACTAATTTTTTAAATTTATAGCTGTAAATTGTGGTGATATTTGTCTTAATGCAATATTTTTAATTAAGATACTTATTTTCTTTTAAATTAAATCATACTTTAATCAATTTAATTATTTACCATTTTTCATAAATAAAGTGAAATATAAAAAGGACAGAACCGGAATTATATTTAATTAGAGAGATATAAAAGAAAACAAAAACCCTGTCTTAAAGAATTGGACTTATCATGACACCAAACGAACATGACCCCGAGTATATAGCGACCAACCTCGCCCTCCAATCCCTCCCTCTCCGCCGAGGAGCTCGTCTTCTCTAGAATGTTCCCAGATCCTCACTGCCGCTTCCCTGATCTGCGAGCTTCCATGGATTGCGCGGTTTGAGGCTTCTCCCTTCCGTTCAGGTTTACTTTAGCTTTCTTGTTTCTCGGTGTGTTCCATTTTGTGTGTATTCTTCTTGATTTGTAGCGTTTTTTTGAGATTCAAGACCCTATGGGGTTTGAGGATTCTTGATTCTTGGCATGTCCTTTGGAGTATGCTGGAATGTGGCTTTAGTCTTGGATTTTTCTTTCTTTCTTTACCTTTTTTTCTTGAATTTAAAGACCCGCTTGGTGGGAGGGTTCTTGATTGTTGTCTTCCCTGGGAATTGGTGACTTTGTGTGGTAAGGCTTGGATTTCTTTCCTGATGTTGTGACTTTGCATGGTATCCTCACATAGTGATGAGAAAAATGTTTCTTTTTTATTGCAAATTTTGGATTTAATGTGGTGCATGATTCATCTTTTTCCTGCTCTTGCTTCATAGTCTTCACCATTTATTTCTTGTTTTATTTCTGGTTACTTTGTTGGTAAAGGAACCTCTGACCTTCTGTTGGATATTCGTTATTGCAGGCATTTCGTTGTTGATCCATGGCAAAGCTAAGACAGCCACTCTCCAACCCAGATACGTCCCCGAGATCTTTAAAGTCCAAAGACTGGGACAACATGTCCAGGTGGTCTGAGTATCTCCATGGTGAATCTTCTCCGGCAACATCTGGGAGCTGGAAGCATGCTGGCTCTGAATTAAATCCAAGTTCTGGGAATTTGCAGAAAGGTCTGCAAATGGAGTGGGTGGTTCAACTTTCAAAAGTTGCTGAAGGTTTAATGACCAAAATGTACAGGTTGAACCATATTCTGGACAAGCCAGATTTGCCATCAAACTCCTACTCAGATTCATTTTGGCAAGCTGGTGTATTCCCCAACTTTCCTAAAATCTGCATATTTGTGTCTAAAAAGTTTCCTGAACATCCAAACAAATTACAGCTAGACCGAGTAAGATAAGTTCATATTTTTGCAACATTTTGTTGCTGTTACTGATTCATTTATATTTCTAAAAGAGATTATCTGTTCTGCAGGTTGATAAATTTTCTCTTGATGCTATGCATGAAAATGCAGAAGGATATCTACAAAACCTAGAACCATGGGTCATGGTACAAATCTATGATTAGGTTCTATTTTTGCCACATAAAATATATTGTAGCAGAGTGCATGTTTTCATTGTTCTTCATTGTGCACTCCTAGAACAAAGTTTAATTAGAGTAGCAAATCTTGTTTTTATTATACACCCTTGTGCTTGAATGTATTATTGTTGAGCTACCATATTATTGCATAACTTAATTACAGTGGTATGAGGTCTTTAACAATTCTTTGTTGCTTTACATATTAATCTATAGATGCAATTGGTGAACATAGAGCAAAGTCTAACAATAATGATAAAAAAGTAGAAAATATGGTCATCAAATCTATCAAAACTGGTGTAAAAGTTAGAGAAAGGGCAATATAGTTGTTCATGTTCTCCAACCTATTTTCTGCTCTACCTTTACACATGCAGTTCTCATTGGTAATAATCCTAGACATCAGTGTTTTATGCCACTGTTCTCTAAATATAACATAATAGGGATGACTTTATATTTCCATGTTGTATAACTTTTCAACCCTCAACAGAAACCCTTTTGTATAGAACATTCAATTTGTGAACAATTTATTTTCAGATGTAGTTAATAATAGTCCTCAATAGTTTTTTTTTTTTTTTTTTGGCATTATAGTCTATTTGAACCTTGATTTGCGCATCATGCTTAAGTTTCTGACTTTTGGAATTATGACTATACTCCTAAGAGCTAAATATAATTATGGTCATGCATTATTAATAAATGTCTGCCCTCTTAACCAGGGGTTTGTTATCTCCCTCCTGTAATCTAAACTCTTAGGCCATGTTTGATTGGTAAACCCTATTCCTCTCTCTCTCTCTTAGACTAACTTTTCATTTTCTTTAATTTAATTAAAATTTTAAATATAGTATCAATAATAAAATTATTAGTCAGAACAATAAAATTTAACTAAAAATTAGTTTTAATTAAGTCAAATTTTAGTCAACTCAATTAAAAAATTCTTTCCAGAAACTTAGTTCTGAACAGTGTTTAGACCCACTCCTACCAAACACCACGTTAAGGATTTGTTTTGACATTCATTTCCTATAAGTAGCTCATGCTTGCTGCAAACAGTTTGCTTTTTGAATTGAGATGCTTGGCAGTTCACTTAGTTTTATTTTCATGTGAAAGGTTATTCTGTGTATGTGATAATGAGGCCAAAGAAAATTTACTTTCTGAATATTTTGAAATGCTATCTGCTAAAGGTTTTGTTCAGTTCTGATAGACTATGTGCTTTGCCATGAAAACAGTAATTGAAGCATTCCCTGTCTGTTTTGTGTAGCTACTTGTTGACTTAATGGCATTTCGGGAACAAGCTTTAAGGCCTTATTTTGGATTTGAGCAGTACTGTGATCACCTTGCTCGTAAGAATCATGTTTGTTTTGTACCTTTATTTGATTCATGTTCTTTTATTATTGAGATCATTCATTTTGTTTTTGCAGCCTCATCAGAATTCACTGATCCTGCATGCTTTTATGGATCTATTCTGTTCCTTTGTCCGCGTGAATCTTTTCTCAGACAAGGCAATTTTATTTCTCATTTACCTTTTTTATTTTCTGAAATATGTTGATTTAACTTAACTGTAAGAGATCAGCATCTCTCTCCCTCCACCCCCCCTCTCTGATCTTCATATGTTCACACATGGCAACCTAAACTTTCTTGCAGATACCAAGAAAAATGATGATTCAAGTATACACTGTTTTGCATGCTATGTCTAGAGGAGGTCGGGATTGTGACTTTTACCATAGGTAGGAAGATGGTTTTTAATGTAGCATTCTTCTTCTAATCCAATCGTTTATTCTGTATGATATTATTTTCCACTCCTTAGTTCAGTATGCATTTAGTACATTGTATTTGGTTTCTTATGAAATGGGATTTTTCTGGTAATACCTGGATATCCTTTTTTTTTAAGGATTTTTTTCATGTTTGATCATGGATTCTTGAATGTATTTGCCTACTAAGATGAAGCTTCAAATTTCTATATCAGTACAGTCTTTCCTATCAGTTAATGATAATTTTAGTAATCCATGTTGACTTTACAATGCTTTTATCTAGTTTTTTTTTCCCCCAATCAATGACAAATGATTGAGCATACCTATTACATATGTTTGAGTCAGAAAAGTAGAAACACATCCTTCTAGCCAAAAAAGTTGAAACACATTACTGGTGAGCATATTGATGTGTGTGCCCATTGTTTTGAAGATTATTGTGTTGGATGCCTTTGCTCACGTGTTCTCTTTAGTTCATGTTGTACATCATGGTAATGACGGTGGTAGAGATTTGTGTTAACCTGCCCATCTTAAACAAGAGCACTATCAAGAACCGTTACACTTAACTACATATGGGATATTAATAAAAAGACTAGTGGTTAAAGAAAAATCTAACTTATAGACAACAAACTATAATTTTGGAATTGCCTACAATGACAAGTGTGGATTTATTGTAAAAGACACAATTTTTACTATTTGTTTAATCTCTCTCTCTCTCTCTCTCTCTCTCTCTCTCTCTCTCTCTCTCTAGTTCATTACTGCTTAATACATCACACTGCTGCATATCCCCATCTCTTTTATTTCATAATGAATGTTCTTTTGTAGATCCTCATATTCAACTAATTTTCTTTTGATAGTTTTCTTCTCTCTCTCTCTCTCTTTTTATTTTTTATTTTGATTTATGCAGATTGGTTCAGTTTGTTGATTCATACGATCCACCAGTGAAAGGGTTACAAGAGGATCTCAATTTTGTCAGCCCTCGTATTGGAGAAGTCCTTCCTCTCCTTCATTGTCTTTGATATGCCAGATTTACTATAGTTTCGTGCTTCCTGTCTTTTATTCATGTTTATCCTAGTGAAATTTATGATGACCTGCCCTGTATTATCATTTGATATTTTCTGTTTGCATTCTGTTGGGTTAAGCTTTTGGTCTTCCTGCTGCAATTGTTAATAATCTGCAAGAAAACAATCAGGTTGTAATTGCATAAATAACATGCTATTGTTGATCTTATCTCATGTATTTAGGCTGTAATATGCTTCTGTTGACTGTTCACTTGCTTAAAAATAGTATATGCAAAGCTCTATTAGATTGATAAGAAACAGAGTGCAGTGATTTTGAAAATCCTTGAAATGTTCTGCATTTTCTCAATATTATAGTTTGTTGTCTTGTTAAATCATAACATTTAATCAGTAGTGAGAATTTTCATGCTATATAATTATTTGGTTCTGTATGCTCTTGATATCTTCTTCTTCTTTTTTGTTGACCACATATCCATGCTTATGAGTATCTTAACATGATTTCTCCTAGTCAATCAACCCTAGCAAAAGTTCTGGTTGTGTTGTGCTAATCTTAGTTCATGATTCAAGTAATATGGCATATTCCAATCTGCTGCTTATTTGTTACTTTATGATTGTTATATAGATCTCACGATCTCCATTTTCTTGTAAATTAAAAACTTTAATATGTTTGTAAATGCTCAATCTTTAATTGCTATTTGTTTCAGGTGCTGGAGGCAGTGGGTCCAACTATATTCCTTTCGACTGATACAAAAAAGTTAAGAAATGAAGGGTTTCTAAGTCCATTTCACCCTCGTTATCCTGACATACTCACTAATTCTGCCCATCCCCTGGTTGGTTTTTATCTCATCTAATGACATTTACTCACTAAGATCATTATGTCATCTCCATTTATATGAGTATGTCCTTGATTAATTTGTTTCTTTCACCATCTTTTTCAGAGGGCTCAGGACTTGGCCAATGTTACTTCATATCGAGAATGGGTCCTCATTGGTTATCTTGTTTGTCCTGATGAACTTCTCCGCGTTACTAGCATTGACATTGCAATGGTATATGCCTTGCTTGTACTTAATTACTCAGTAACAGAGACATTTTGGCAAGCACGCGTCATACTCAAGCATTTCAAGTTTCTATTTTTGTGAATCCATTTTGTATGTATAATATTGGTTCTATCACTGACCTCTGATCTAAGGGTATATACAATTAGTTACAAAATCTACTGAACAGTTGAGATTGGGAATTTAGAGTGCATTTAAGTATAACACTTGTTGTACTTAAATAGTTAAATGTGAGGTTTCTTTTGGTGACTATCCATGATTTCAAATCCTCTGTTCTTGAATTCTTTCTTTTATTGTCACGGGCCTACATATAATATGCGTAGTGATGAATTGGGCAGTCCATGTCTCTCTTTATTTCTTTCATGGATGGTATTAGTGTGTGAATGTAGTTTATGTTTTCAGGTTGTACTCAAGGAGAACTTGATTCTCACATTATTCAGAGACGAGGTAAGCCTATACATTACCTTTATCATTACTACTATTTTGGTGACATTTTCTTTGGACTTTGGCAGTATGTCTCAGTGCATGAAGAGTATCAGCTCTATGTTCTGCCAAGGGTTTTAGAATCCAAAGAAGATGGCGAAATCGGACGAAAGCAAAACAAAAGAAGCAGATCTAGAGTATAATGTTGCAAAGCAGGTTGAGAAAATGATCAGGTGAGATCTTTTTATTTATTCTAAAAGAACTAAGCTGCAGCCTTTTGGCTTTGTTCATGTTTGTCCTTACTATCTTCCTGTCCATTTCTAATTTTTTTTGATCTAGTTCATAGTACAAATCCACATGTGTGTTAGAATTTTTGTCATTGTTCTCTTGAATTACTGTGATGAATTCTTGAACCATACTTATTTTTGAAAGCACAATGTATTGAATCATGGTCCTTCTCAGAACTGATTGTTTAGAGTATCAATGTTGAATCTCATTTTACGTGGCTTACTCCCAGTAATAAGCATGTGCATTTTGTGGGGTTGAAGTATAGAAAGTTATTTGCAATTTGGCCTGATATTCTTATGTGCAGTTTTGTAAAATATCTGTGGTGCTATTTATTAGAGGACATTTATTTGACAATCAATTCTTTTCAATATCTTAGTGAGTTAAAGCATGTAACGAGTAGAGCTTTGATCTTGAAACTCCTTATAATGGTGATAAAAAAGAATTTGTTACACATTATGTAGGATTCTTCCTGTCCTTTTCATAGCTTTATACATTATTATTATTATTTTGCCTTGGATTTAGGATGCTTCCTTTTTAGTATTGCTTGACTCCTCTCTTTTTTTTTAATTTTTTTTTAAATTTTTTTTTTTTTTTATAACTAAGATCTGTTGTACATCTATTTATCTTGTATTTATTAGTCTTATAATAAAAGATTATAACTCTAAGTTTCTACAGTGAAGTTCATGAACAGGCACTATTATCTTGTGATGCCATACACCATGAAAGGAGAATACTACTAAAACAAGAGATTGGAAGAATGGTTCTATTTTTTTCCGATCAACCTAGTTTACTAGCCCCTAATATTCAGGTACTCTTATATGTTGTCAACTTGGAACTATGTGTGGTCATTTGATGTTTGTTGTTTGACATTCTTCTTGTTGACTTGAGAATATAGCATATGATAGAATAATGTTTATCTTTTTGTTTATTCTTTGTTATCTTTGTTCACTTATATAATAAGTTCAGTGCATATATTAACCCGTCACCTGTTTATGTTGGAATTTAATTTATGTCATAGTAAGTAATAAAATTCCTACTTCAATGCTATTTCTTGTACTTGGTACTTTTTTTTATTACTTCTGAAGATAGTTTCTGTATGCAGATGGTTTTCTCTACATTGGCATTAGCTCAGTGTGAGATTATTTGGTACTTCCGACATGTAGGTGTTTCATCTTCGAAATCTAAACCTGCGCGAGTGATCCCGATAGACATTGTAAGTTACATATGCTTCACTTAAATTCAGTTTTTGTTCACATCTTATACTATCACTTTTCATGTTTCCTCTTGATGCCAATGGGGTTTGCCATCTTATTACATTTATCATGCAACAATTCCACTATTGATGCAGGATGCAAGTAGATCCAACTATAGGTTTCTTGCTTGATGGAATTGACAAACTTTGCTGTTTAGTTACTTAAATATATAGCAGGTCAGATTGTTCTATGCAATGAGTCGATATTTGAAATGACATTTGTAAAGCTAGTTTATCAATAAGTTGTCTGAAGATCTATTGAAATATATTACATTTATCAATGCCCATTGCGATTTCATTCTTCACATTCTTGTTGGTATATTTCTTCAAAATAGTTGTGCAAATAGTTTGTTCATGTGTGTGGACACATTCAGAGCCTCTCTTCCTTTTCCACACACTAAAAAGGAAATTAAGGAGACTTTTTTCTTAGTGGCATTAGCTCACATATTGGTTTATTAGCCTTGTTAGAAGTTCCTTTTAAGCCCAAAATTGTCAAAGAATTCCAATTTCTGGATCCTTTTTCTGACTGGAGTTTCCAATTATGATGTTGAAGTCCGCGGGGATTCTTTAATGTTTTCTTATTTGCTTTTTTAGGCATAAGATTCCTATTTCTCATTCTTAAGCCATTTTTCTCAAACAAATAAAAAACTATACAGGCGTGTTTCTGGCTGTATTGACTATTTGACTGCATTTGTCCAGACTCACTAAAAACTCCGAGTGTTTAGACATTTAAACAAAACGGGGCTGTTCGACTCTTCTTTTATTCTCATTCATTATGATTCATTCTGGAAAAAATATGAATTGTGCCGATGATGAAAAACTATTTTTCATATCTAAGAACCGAAAGAGATGCAGGTATAATATAGTTTTACATAGATGGTAAGTAAAAAAGCTGTCGGAACTAGAATATAAAGTGCAGTAGCTATAAATGCAAGAACGTTTACTTCCATAATCTCACCTTAAAGTTCACAGGATGAGCTCCCCTACAAACAATTTGCGCTAAAATTGAACTATAAAAGAGTAGATAGACTAGATGCTTCTATATACTCTTGGAGGGTTGATTTAGGGAAGATTATAAGAGAAACAAGTCCCTTTTTTCATGAGGTGTTTCATTTCCGAGTTGTGCTCCATAGCTCACATCTTCAAATTTGCACCACAGCTTGAAAAGGTACAATGATGATGGGCATAGCCACAACAAGATGCCGGGGATAATTACAAGCACAATGTTTTGGATTCCAAGCAAGAACTTATTTAGTGGTGGAAAAGGAATTAAAATTATTCAGCTATACAGAATTTCTTTTATTTTATATTTTGCATGCTGCAGCATGTTGTTTTGATAATTCACACCCAAGTTCTTAAGGACACCAGTGGTTCAGTCCACCTACATAAGTTGAAGAGTAGATTGTGAGACTATGGTTAATGTGGATTTTTTTATGCAAATGGATATCTCAACCACTTTTGTTTTCTTGAAACATTTCTCATGGTGTTCATATCTTTTGAACATAGTCAAACAAAGAACTTTTCCTTCAACTGTTTTCTTCTTCTTCTTCTTTAGCCTAAAAGGTTTATTTGAATAGGAAGACTGATTGTAATATTTTTTTATGCAGCAATAAAAGGTTACGCCTTGTCATATTTATCATCTTGTGCTGGAAGGATTCGGTTTTTACTTGGTACCCCGGGCATGGTAGCTCTTGATTTGGATAACACCTTACGTGGCCTCTTTCAGCAAGTTGTTCATTGTCTTGAGACCATACCAAAGTCTCAAGGAGAGAATATCTCTGCAGTTATATGTGATTTATCTGTAAGAGCTACTGTTCAATATCTCTCTGAGTTATCTCTGCTTATTTGCTTGGTGGATCTATAGTAATGTTTACTAATCTTTTAAGAAATCTCATGAAACAACTAAGTGCAATAATGGATTTAATTATGAAGCTGCTGCTCTTAAATGAAAGTTTTGCCCCTCCAAAAATAGCAGCCATTTTGCTAAATGGAATCCATGGCTTGGGATATTTAATTTTATTAAAGTTGGAACTTTGATTTATCTTCTTTTACCTTTCTTTTTGTTTCTTGTCTTCTTCTCTATAAAGGATAAGTTTTTTCCGAAGTCTGCTTGTAGTGAATTGATAAACTGCATGCTCCTGAAAACTTCTATTTTAATTTTTCAAGGCTTTTGTGTGAACCTTATATTCACTGATCATGAAGGACTGTATGCTGTTAATTGACTTATATTAGCAAAGGAACTCTCCAATTGCCTTGAATGAGAGCAATACCTATATTGTAAATTAAGTTTTAGATTTGACATCTGGAAGAAGTTTTGTCTATCAAGAATCTGAAGGGAATTCCATTTGGTGGTTTCTTTGTTGTTGACTTGTTAAAACAGGGATTTACCGAAAATTTTATGCCTTTCATCCAACTTAGATTATATCTGTAAACTACCAACAATTTTACCACTCTGAATCTATTACAGTGACATTAGAATTCAACTGATGCCTCCCATTATGGCATTACTTAATCCAGACATTATAAAGGTCAAGGCTTGGACTCCACTACTTCAAGGGAAACCTATTTATTTTGCTTATTGAGAACTGAGTAACCTATTTATCGGGTTAATTGAGAACTGCCAACAATAATGGGCGTCAATTTTAATTCTAAAGAACAATAACTAGAGAATTCTCCCACCACAACAATCAAAAGATGTTCTCAGTCTACCATAAAATATCTTGTATTGCTTAATTCTATTCTACCATCTCTTTCTAGGAAGGATTTGTTCCTTATTTTTTATTTTTGAGTTGTAGTGCATTTAATCCGCCGGGCGTGGAAATTAACCCAAAATGTATGAGGTTTTCTTTTCCATCTAACTGTATTCTAATGGCTTTTGATTCTTACATGAATACAGGATCTGCGTAGATATTGGTTGTCAATTCTTATGATTGTCACATCTTCACGATCAGCTATAAATATTAGACACTTGGAGAAGGCTACAGTTTCCACCGGAAAAGAAGGCTTGTTATCAGAAGGAAATGCTGCTTATATTTGGTCTAGGTACTTCATATTTTATGAGTGTCTATGATTATATACTTGCCCCAAATTTTCTCCCATGCATGGCCAATTATTCTCTTTCCCATATAATAACATCATAAACTAAAATGCCTTGAGAACTCTGTGATAAGTTGAGCAATTTTTAATGGCTATCAAGACCAAAGGAAAACTGACATGTTCTATTGTGAGAGAGCCTTTGCCAGGTTCCCACCCACTTACTGACAAAGTGGTCATCACTGAAATTAAGGCACCAAGGAGCTCAATGTTTGATTCTTCCGGCTAGTAGAACCAATTCCGGTTGAAGGAACCGAATATAAGTTGGTTTTTCATTTGAGTGTGCAGTCTCCTTGTGTGTGTGTGTGTGTGTGTCGGCCTTAAATCCTGTTGATAACCCTCCCTTAAGTGGTATGGGAGCTGAAAATTTGATTGTTTTTTCTTTCTAAGTCGAGGTAATCTTGAGTGGAAAATCTGCCTAAATGAGAATTGATCACTTCCTATGAATCTTCTACCAAATTAAAATATCTTCTATTCATTATAGAAGTTTTTATTTCTTTGGCCGAATAGTTTGTCATGGTTGAACCTTGTCAAGAATAATGCCTTTTTGTGCTATATATAATAGCTGCTTTCACACTTCTTAGATCTGCTCATTGAGCACAAATGATCAGTTGATGTGCAAAGCTCGGTCAAGTATTCATAATTTTTCTTCAGATAATTGTAATGCATATACCTGTCCAACGTCGACCGGCTATTGTTTTTGAGTTTTGTCATTATTTGTAATCTCAGTATTTGGTATACAACAAGCTCTTTCCTGCTAAACTTTTTTATCAATTTATAATCATGTATAACTTACTAGCCTATGCATATTGGTCTTCCTTTTTTATACTGATTCTGTTCATATGCTAGTTCTTTAAAATGTGCTAATGTCTTTCCAGGGGGTCCATTTATGTACATGAATAATTAAATTAAATAGTCTTTGTACTTCAGATGTGTAGATGAACTCGAATCTCAATTGTCCAAGCATGGAAGCCTTATGAAGCTGTATTTCTATCACCATCATCTTACAACAGTAATATCATTACCGTTTTCATAATTTCCTGATCCCAAACAAATTTTAGCCTTTTTGTAGTTTAAATTGGCTATTTACTAGTGAGCTTTATTTCTTACTGACAAACTGTGCAGGTATTTAGGAACACTATGTTTGGGCCTGAGGGACGCCCACAACATTGTTGTGCATGGCTTGGAGTTGCAAGTAGTTTTCCAGATTGTGCTTCTACAATTGTCCCAGAAGAGGTATTGTTTATAATTTTGTTCCATGACAATCAGCTTCACCCCTCAAATAAGTATTACTGTTTTTGAGGAGGATGTGTTGAAGGAAACAATTGGTTGTGGGGGCCTTCTAATTAACTAGCCATTTCCTTAATGAAGATCCTAGTATATCTCAAGGTTGTCTGAAAACAAGATCACATTCTGTATTTATAGTCAGTTATCTGACAGGTTCAATTCTATAGTTGATTTATGTATATACATGTAATAAGTACTATGTTGGACCAGGGTAAATATTTACGGAAATTGTTTTCGGCCACTTGCATAAACATGATGGGTCATTCAACTTGATGATCCATGTTCTTATTTGCACCATTTAAAACTCATGAGTGTTAGACTTTTTCCATTATATTTATTTGCTATTAATTCTCCAACTCAAATTCCATGTTGTATTTGCTGTATTGTTTTTACTTCAACCAGCTGAATGTTTCTTTTTCTCTAACCACTTTCTTACTCATCCCAATTTTCATGCAGGATTTTTGTCTGCATGGTTTTGCACGCTCTATTGTTTTCCTTTCAGAATGACCCATAAACTCTGTTAATTTGCCAAGATTTGAAATGCAAGAAGCTTTGATCAAATAAGTCTTCTAACAAATGCAGTTGAGTAAGATTGGAAGAGATGCGATTTTATATGTTGAGTCCCTCATTGAATCTATCATGGGTGGACTGGAAGGTCTGATCAATATTTTGGACTCAGAAGGTGGATTTGGTGCTTTAGAGATGCAGGCAAGTATCTGTCTTGGTTGCTAATTATCCTCAAGTGAAACAATATTTGGGCTTAGAAGTGGATTATGTGATACAGCTCTCCCCGGAGCAGGCAGCTCTCCGGATGATTAACGCAGTGAAAGTCTCAAACCTCTCCATGAAATCGCCGAAAGGTTTGTCTGGTTTGTCTTTGCCTGGATATGAGAGCTACCCGAAAAATAATAGTTCTGTGAAAATGTAAGGCCATTTCTCTTCAATACTTTCATTTTTAAGCATGTTTGTTATTGACCACTAAGGACCGTTTGGGGACATTTTTTTGGTGTTGTTTTGAATAGGCTTGAAGCTGCCATGCAGAGGTTGACAAATCTCTGTTCTGTTTTAAATGACATGGAGCCTATTTGTGTTCTGAATCATGTCTTTGTTCTGCGTGAGGTTTGCTTCCTTTTCCCATAGGACTGTCGTCATAATCATGCATATGTATCCCATAGGACTGTCATCACATTTATGTGTATTTCTGTTTACACGGACTTATTTCTGCAGTACATGAGAGACTGTATACTTGGGAACTTCAGGAGAAGACTTCTCACTGTGCTGAAAACTGACAAATGGCCTTCAGCGGCCATCAGTTGTAGAATCTCTGATAAGAAGGCACATCAGTATAATCCACCTAGCTGAGCAGCACATCAGCATGGATCTTACTGAGGGTCTTACGTGAAGTTTTATTAATGGAGGCCTTCACCGGGCTAGTTTCTAATTTACACAATTTTGAAAAGCCAGCAGGCATGCAGACTGGATCAGCTGTTGAATTCATCTGCCATTGGTACATGGAAAATATTGTGAAGGACAGCTCTGGAGCTGGAATTGTGTTTATGCCAATGCGTAATTGCTTCACAAGTTCACAACCTGTAGGTGGATATTTTGCAGAGTCATTCACTGATTTGTTGGAACTTAAATCCTTAATCCATGTGTTTGGGGGATATGGATTGGACCGGATGGATAGGATGCTACGGGACCACATGGCTGCATTGTTGAATTGTATTGATACAGCATTGAGGTCAAATCATGACCATCTTGAAGTCATTGCTGGTAGTATCAATACGGGTGATCGGATTGAAAGAGAAGCTAGTCTCAAGCAAATTCTAGACATGGAGACTCTGGTTGGATTTTGTATCCAGGTGGGGCAGGCTATAGCTTTTCACCAGATTCTTGTGGAGGCTGCCAAGGTGGTTTTAGAAGAAAAGGCACCTTTGCTTGTTTCCCTGATGCATGGGGTAGCCAAGCAATTACCAGATGAAATACCTGAGAAAGATGAAGTTAAAATATTAAGAAGGGTTGCAACTAGTATGGGGGTGGTCAGTGACCATGACATGGAGTGGGTCCATTTGATTATGCTAGAAGCAAATGCCGCCGCTGATAATTCTTGGTCCTTGCTGCTGCCATATCTATGTGCCTCATTTATGATTTCTAATATTTGGAACTCGACCACTTTTAATGTCAGTACTGGTGGGTTCAATAACAACGTCAACTGCTTAGCCAGGTGAGTATGCTATCACTGACCCAGATAGGTGAAGCTAACCTTATACAGGGTACTATTTATGGAATAAATATAACTCAACTCAAGGATGTGATTCTGTTGTCTCTAGTTCTGAGTATTGAAAGAAGCCTATTTTTATATTCTGAATGGCGATTTCAAATTAATAATTAATAAAACCCTCCCTCAATGGAAACCAAGCTGTCATCTGATGATCCTTCTACATTTATGTCATTAAAGTTATAACAACATTTGGCTTTTGCAGGTGTATCAATGCTGTAATTGCTGCAAGCCGAGTTTGTTAGGTTAGAAAGAGGAGAATATCAAAGACAATCTACTTCAAATGGGCATGCCAATGAAGTGCTGGAACCTGAGATACTGAGCCGTGCTACAGTTGAAGCAAATGCAAAATCTGCTATGCAACTTTACACTAAATGCTCTGCTGTGATATTGCTTGATTCATGGAGCGATAGTACCAGGTATTATTCCTTGATCACAAGCAAGGAAACTTTCTTTTTAAAGAATTCATCAATCCAAACATTCTTTTCGTTGACAGTTTAAAATGTTCTGTTCAATGATGCAAGGCCAGAGCAAAATTTTAGTCT
This sequence comes from Dioscorea zingiberensis, assembly GCA_026586065.1. Taxonomy (NCBI): domain Eukaryota; kingdom Viridiplantae; phylum Streptophyta; class Magnoliopsida; order Dioscoreales; family Dioscoreaceae; genus Dioscorea; species Dioscorea zingiberensis. The sequence continues at coordinate 65,266,935 of CM048819.1, read as the reverse complement.
TGTACAGTCTGCTCTATGCCAGTCTAGTGTTCTAATTTCTGGCATTGTTAAGATGATTCAAATCCTTTAGGCCCGTTTTGTCCCTTTAAAGCCACTTCTTTTGAGTGTGTGTTAGTTAACCATGGATGCTTGAGGGACCTCAAATGAAATGGTCCACACTTCATTTTGTCCTTTTACTCAAAAAGTTCATCCATCAGTTTTCTCCTCTTGTATTTTTTCCCATCTTGTATGTTATTTTTGTTCTTTTTTAATTTACTTGTTTCTGTTGGTCTATTCAGGAACTCTTAGACATAAGGTTTGTATTCATATGTTCTCTCTTGTTGGCATTATTTCTTTTTGTGGAAAACTGAAATCATCTCTTCTCTTCCATGCAGGTCAAATATAGTTCCAAAGCTGATTTTCATGGACCAGCTCTGTGAACTCTCCCCATACCTCCCAAGAAGCACCCTCGAGATGCACATACCTTATGCCATTCTTCGGTCGATATATAAGCCAACATTACGGAAACTCATCATCATGGGCCATAGAAATACTGGCACCATCACCAAGACAATCACCCGCTGTCTCTCTTGCTCATTCATCTCCTGCCATCAGGCACCACCGTGGTGATTCTACACCTCAGTCGAGCACATTCGATTCCAGTTATTTCAGTTCTCATCAACAGGAGGAATATGATGTAGATGTAAAGGCTAAGGCAGGTGACAAACATCGCGGTATGAGAAGCTCTGGGCCTTTAGATTATGGTTCAGGCAGGAAGGTCAAGTTCGTAGAGGGTTCAACTTCTGGTGGTCAAGGACCAAGCCCACTGCCAAGGTTTGCTGTATCGAGATCTGGCCCCTTGCTAAACAAATAGAGCAATCAGTTGGTGTCACCGAGCAAATTTTTATTTTGAATGAGCAGTATTTGTATGTATTGGTAATTTTTTAGTGATGATGTTGATTATACTTTAATGTTATTCAGTATGTTTCTTATCTATTTAGCCCCCCTGCACTGCAAGTTGTATGTTCTGCAGAATGAAATCTTTGAGAAGCTTACTATTAAACATAAAAAGGGGTAATCTAAATACAGAGAAAGGGTTAAAGGTTCACACAACACAGCAAACAGAATTTCATCAAGAGAAGTTAAAAATGGAATGTCTTATGTGCTCATCGCAATCAGTTCTATAAAGGATTGCATAATTACTTTGAACATAAGTATAATATATTAATCTAAAGATGTACATAAGTTACACAACCAGTAGTAGCTGGCAATCTCTAGATATATATGGCACAATTGGTTGACATTCAAAGGAATTGCTTGAGATAACATTGTACATCAATTACAACTTTTTTAATCAACTCCTCATTCACCGTAAGTGGTGCCTGAAAGATGAGCAAAGTATAGTCAATATTGGGGCAGGATGATGAAGGCAATGTTGGACTGGCATTGAGCATCTTACCTCAAAGTTTCCTTTTGTTCCACGTCGGATTTTGCAGCGGATGGTAGGCAGGCCTAGGCGTTGATGAGCCTCGTAGCGGTGGCACCCAGAAAAACCTACAAAGAGAAAACCGTTGCTGACTTGCTAGACTGATGAAGCTTGCATATGCCTGCCCATTCTAGGGCTAGGGTGAAAGAACAAATAAAATCAATTAATAAATTTCAACAATAGTTTAAACAGACACGCACCATAGTAAACTCCATCAACCTCTAGCACGTCAATCTGTATGGCAGATGAATGGAAGTTGTTAAGTTTGTGCAATAATGAGATGGGCGAAGTTATCTCAATATCTTGTGCTGGTAGAATTCAGCATAAATTTCCATTCGATCAGGAGAGAAAATGATAAGGTACTTTAAAGGCATTTTGCTAATGGAAATCAAGTCAAATTAGGCATTGATAATCTCAGTCTAGAAATGAATAATTAACGGGTAGCCATGTGCACTGACAGGTTGTCAAGGGCAAACTTAATGGCCATTGGACATCTCTTCGAAAGTGTTTAGTACCCTAAAGGTAGGGAATTGTGGTTGGAGATCCCAAAAGAGCTTGATAAAATACTCATTCTCTACAATACCCCTTAAACTGAAGAACATACTATAAACTATCCCATTTATCATGCAGTCTCTTTCTCTTCCAGTGCTGGGACATGTCTGCTAAGGCACTAACTACAGCATGAGCAAATAGAATTATCACATTTTTCTCCCTCATTAACTGACACTAACCACTATATGATCATTGATTCAATGTCGATAGCAAGATGCATGACAGCTAGTTTACAGTAATCGTCTCAGCCTGTCGCTGATCACTTTCATCATCTCAACAGTTTCAAACTCATCCAAAGAAATCTACATATCCAAGAAACTAGGTCTCACCAAACAATACAATGATCAGTTGTAGATTTCTATATATTGAATTTGAGCTACTTAGCACATGCAGAGCCTTTCCTCTTGAAGAACTTCTATCATGATTTAGAATACAAGATATAACTTGATGATGGCATTCCGCAAGAACTATGCAGACAGTCCCAAAAGGTATTCAAATTCAATCTTACCAACAAAAAGCCTTCAACTAGGGCTCCTTAAATGCTTTATGTTAGATCCATGAACCCTTTTTTTTTAACTTGGGTCATAAAGACCCCCTTAAGTCAGTAAGGAACGTGGCCATGAGACCCGAGGAGTAAACTCACTCAAGCGCCCCTGACCCCTCACTGTGCACGTATAGGACTCGAGCTGCTCATCCCATTTATGGGGTTGGCACTCGATCCTGGGATCACTCGGAAGAATTTCTCAAAGCACAGACCCGAGGTACCACTAGGCTGAGCGCTCTTTGGTAGATCCATGAACCTTTCAGCTCTAACAAAAAGGGCAAATCCATAAATAATCCTTTACTTTAGCCTCACAACTTCAAACAACTCTTTGCACCTCATTTCACCCAAATAGAGCAACACTAAGATTATCAACCACACTTTAGGCAAACATCTTATAATAATCAATAACCAATAATATAAAAACCTCCTCCTCAAATTTCTTCACATGTACTACACACTACATACATTCCTCAAGTTCTACTACTACTGCTGCTACTGCTACTGCTGCTACTACTACTGATTTTCATTAATTTCATTTCGGATAATACAAAAGGATGAAGTTCAAAACTTTAATCTCATTGAATACATGACATCCCAAAGATCAAGATAGGGAAGGGATCAACAAAAGCATCTTTAGCTGTGGAATCCTTTACTTTCACCAAATATTCTATTGCAATTGCAGCCAGCCAACCTGAATCAATTTTCTCTCCCTGTTCTTCAGCATTCATTTAAAACAAGATATTAACCAAAGAATCAGAATTTTTGTTTGCATATCCACAAGAATGATTCTAACAAATCAATAATCAATGCGAAGCAAACCCTAATCTTGTCCTCATACTTAGCTCTAAATACACAACTAAAACCTAACTTCAATTTCCTCAAAAATAAAAAAATAAAAAAGAAACTACTAAATCCTCGTAGTCCATGCATGTTTTATCTAATCTAAAAAGAAAAGTAGATACGGAGTTATTACTGGCTCTTGGAGACCGATTTGGCTGATGCTCTCCATGAGATCCTTGACCTTCTCCGGATCATTCGCTCTCGTGCGCATGAGCGGCCTCCTAATCTTCTCCAGAGGGAGTTCCAGGATCGAAGGTCCCGACTTGGGCTTCGAGAACGGAATCCCTGCAACAAACTCATCTCATCTCAGTCACCTCCCAGAACCATCCCAAGAGAAGAGAGAAGAAAGAAGATAAACAGAGACAAAGAGAAGAAAAAAACCATTGGAGGACGCTGTGATTCTGAGCGGCGAGCCGCCATGAGAGGAGATCAACGAGAGCTGAAGAGCAAAACTCGCCATTTCTCTTCGTCAAGATCCAGAGAACCAAGTTGAATGCTCTTTTATTTATTTATTTATTTAAATTCATTAATTCATTTTCTCTATTTTTTAGCATTTTAAAAATTCAAGAAAACCCGGGAACGTGCACGTATACGCATCCCACAACGCCCATCTTTTTAAATCACTGAATTTTCTTTTTTTTTTTTTAAAGAAAATTTAGTCAAAATTTTTATTTAAAAAAAAAAATCCTGAAATCTTTTTAGTGTTGATTGTCCTTTCTCATCCCTTCCAGAAACCAACGACTCTTCTTCGCCGGCACAATGCCGCGGTACGCGTCGTCAAAAGCGACCAGAAAGAAGAGAAGAAAATTTTATATATTTTCGAGAATTAATTAAAATCCACCAAAAACTCCAAACACTAACAGCAATAAAATATAAAAAGAAATAATTTTTAAAGAAATCGATCTATATAATTACAAATCCTTAGTGGAGCGGACGGAGGAGACGAGGTCTTCGGCTCATGGAAACCATGGCCGCCTTCGCCCGGAGACTCCGCCTTCTCCTCCGCTCCACCGCTGTGCTCTACCTCCTCACCGCAGCCTTCCTACTTGGATCTGCCGGAATTATCTACTCGCGCTTCACTTTCGCGGCCTTCCCCGACCTCTACACCCCGCCGTCCCCCGGGTGCCGGCCTGATGGGGAGGGTTCTTGGTCTGTTGGGATGTTCTACGGAGAGTCTCCGCTGAAGCTGCAGCCTCTCGAGTCGGTGAGTCGTTGTGTCGGGATTTGGTTTTGAGTTTTTGCTTTGGATTTGCTATTTAGGTCTTTGGTGTCTTTCGGCAGAGGGGTGTCTGGAGGAACGAGAGTGCGGCGTGGCCGGTGGCGAATCCGGTGTTTACTTGTGCTTCGGCTTCGGATGCTGGGTCTCCGAGTAATTTCGTGGCGGATCCTTTTCTTCATATCCAGGTTCGTTGAAGATCTAGTAAGGATTTTGTTTTCTTAATTAAGGATAATGAGAATTGTCTGCTTGGGATTTCTGTTTGTAGAATTAGGTCGATTGAATTTGCTTGTCTTGCTGGTGGCGATCGGAAATGGTTAAATGATTGCTTTAGAGATATAATCCAGTAGGACTTGCTAATTTGTTGTGTGTGTGTGCGCGTGTGTGTGTGTGTGTGTGTGTGTGTGTGTAATTTGTTGTTTGTTTGTGGTATTGTGATAGCGTTTTCCAATTTGTGATGGCTGTAGAGTTTCTCTTTCAGTGACTTCTAATTCAAAACAAGTTTTAAAACTTCTCTGGATTTTGTAGAAGATACAATCTAGGTATTATTTGGATGAAGTTGACTACCAAATATCATTGTTTCATTTTTCCATCTGTATTTTTTTGTGAATTGGAAATTGAAAGGCTTCATGAAGATTGAAATAACCGTTTAATTTTCTGTGCATTTTATGAATGATTTTGGTGGTTGTGGTCTTCTGCTTGAAGCCAACTATTTTGGAAACTTAGATTTCTTTCTGGTATGGATAGCCAAATTTGATATGAAAGATGGAACATTGTCTGTTTTGGAACATCAAGTTTATACTAATTGGTTGCATACTTGAAGTTAAACTAGAGAATTAATTAGTTTACCAGACAACAGGATATTGATTCTAGGCTGGCAGTAATGGTCAAGTTTGGCCAGTACTTGCAAGAGGTGAGGGCCTCAGAAATGATTTCTTCTTTCCAGAAGTGATAAATTTTTAATTCATTTTAAATTCTTTGGAGTGACTGTTTGGTCTTGATTAATTTATATCATCTTCTTTGTTCGTTATCTTTGTTTGTGAGGATAAGCAATGAGTTTAACTCTTGACACCCTCAAAATTTATCAATTTCTGATGCAGTGGAATCATTGATGCAAACCTGACAGACTCTGTTGTGGGATGGAATCATAGATGCAAACATTTTTGTCATTCTTTCTTGCTTGTCGTGGGGTGTATCAAGTAATACTGTTTATGCATCAAGAGAAAATGTTTTAGGGGTTTATTTTTTTTATTTAATTTTTACTTTCTAATTGCCAAGTCTTTTGTCCTGATGGGACGGTTACTCTGTAAGTAATAGAATGCAAATAAGGTTCTCTACATTCTTATAATTTCTAGTAGTATAAGGAAATGTTTTATAACATTAAGCATAGGTTTTTCTATGGAAATTGTTAAGCGATTTTCATATATTTGATGTGGTTAGTCGGCCATACGTATTACAAATCCAGCTGTTGGTTTATTTGCTACTAGATGGTAGGGGGTCCTGATAGTCTATGATCATGGCTTTATGTGCAGGGGGACACATTTTACTTGTTTTTTGAGACCAAAAACTCTGACACACTTCAAGGGGATATAGGGGTTGCCAGGAGCACAGACCAGGGAGCGACATGGAAGTACTTGGGCATTGTTTTAGATGAAGAGTGGCATCTTTCTTATCCATATATTTTCAGCCATGAGGACTAAGTAAGATCAACTTCTGCTTCTAGTGCTTTTACTTCCATATTGAATGATAAAATCCTACATACCTCACAGGCCTTCTTTTTTTCTTCTAATTTTGTTCTTCTTCCATCTTTCGGCCACACAGATATTCATGTTGCCTGAAAGCAGCAAGAAAGGGGAACTACGTCTTTATCGAGCACTTAACTTTCCTTTGCAATGGAAACTGGAGAAGGTCATTTTGAAGAAGCCCCTCATAGATTCATTCATAATCAATTATAGTGGTCATTATTGGCTTTTTGGGTCAGATTTTAGTGCTTTTGGTGCTAAAAAGAATGGAGAGCTGGAGATATGGTATAGCAGCTCTCCACTTGGTCCATGGGAACCTCACAAGCAGAACCCTGTTCACAACACAGACAAGAGCTTAGGGGCTCGAAATGCAGGCAGGCCTTTTGTTTACAATGGCAACCTTTATCGCCTGGGACAAGACTGTGGTGAAACTTATGGTCGCCGGATACGATTGTTCCAGGTTAAGGTTCTTACCCCAGATAAATACGAGGAAATAGAAGTTCCTCTTGGTATCAAGGAGCCAAAAAGGCGTAAATGCTTGGAATGGTGCCCGCTATCATCATCTTGATGTGCAACAGCTTCCATCTGGTGAATGGGTCGGTGTAATGGATGGTGACAGGGTTCCTTCAGGCGACTCGGTTCACAGGCTTATTTTAGGATACAGTGCTTTTGGACTAGCTGATTATACTGGTCATCTTATCAGGAGTACTAGTTAGTGCAATCAAATGCGTTGTACCTCTAAGCTGGTGTCTTCCTATTTCAGCAAAAAGAAGTGATTCTATCAGTGAAAGCCAATCCCATCTTCAATTATATCCTAAACTGAGATGGCTTTTTACCCATGTGAACAGGTTTGGTGCTCCTCTACAAGGAAGAATAAACCCTAATACTTGTTCAGGCAGGTCGCTTTTGGCTTTCATACTTCTTATTGTTTTGGTCTTCACATTCGTTGGTACCCATCATGTTTATGGAGGCAATGGTGCAGAAGAGGCTTACCCTGTTAAGGGGCAGTACTCTCAATTCACATTGCTAACCATGACCTATGATGCCAGGATATGGAACTTGAAGATGTTTGTGAAGCACTACTCAAGATGCTCTTCAGTCAGGGAAATTGTAGTGGTGTGGAACAAAGGTCAGCCTCCAGTTGACAGTGACTTTGATTCTGCCGTTCCTGTTAGGATCAGAGTGGAGGACAAGAACTCTTTGAACAATAGGTTCAAGGCTGACCCATTGATAAAACACGAGCTGTTCTCGAGCTTGATGATGATATCATGATGACATGTGATGATGTTGAGCGTGGATTCAGGGTCTGGAGGAAACACCCTGATCGGATAGTTGGTTTCTACCCTCGCCTTGCACAAAGGAAACCCGCTACAGTACAGAGACGAAAGGTATGCCCGCAAGGGAGAATGGCTATAACATGATACTAACAGGCGCAGCATTCATTGATGGCAAACTAGCGCTCACAGGTACTGGAGTGAGCAGGCAAAGGAAGGAAGGGAATTTGTTGACAAGAAATTTAACTCAAGTAGGGACGTCCTTTTGAACTTCTTATATGTGAATGCCAGCAAACCCGGTAAGACTGTCGAGTATGTGAGACCTTCATGGGCAATAGATACATCAAAATTTACAGGAGCAGCCATTAGTAAGAACACACAGGTGCATTACCAGATTAGAAGTGAGTGTATGGTTAAGTTTGCAAAGTTGTATGGAAGTGTAGCTGTTAACAAATGGAGCTTCAATGGCAGGACTGATGGGTGGGATGTATAGTTGTTTTGGAAGTGTAGCTGTTTTGATCTTCTAATTGTATCCTGTTTTTGTTTCTTTTGTAATTCAATCTTAATTTTCCCAAACTGTATGTGTATTTTCAATGATTTTGTTAGTGAACAGGTTTAGCTTGAGAGCTAGTTTCCTTCATTATAGAATTTCTTCACCCTTATAATTATTTTTTTAATTTCAGAAATTATTTGTAATTTAAATCAAGGAAAAAAGACAGGAGATAATAACTAAAAATGAAAATAAAAATATATATCATGTTTCATTTGCTCAATTTCACTATAAAAATAATTAAAAGCAGCAATCCAAGCATATCTTACCCATTTATTATTTATTAATAATATATATATATATATATATATATATATACGAATTATTGTAATTATTTTTCTCCAATATCAAAGCAGCTAGTGTTCACTGTTCATGCCTTGTGAGTTGTGGCTTGTGAGAGCTTGGTATCCTCTGTTAATGGTGTGTTGAACTCCGGCGAGAGCTAATGCCGTGCCTTCGTCTCTTCGCCTTCTCTTCCCCACTTCCCACCCATCCCGCCGCTCGACGAAACACCCCTCCGCGCAACAACAGCAACAACAATCGCGTCATCTCCAGCCCATCCAATCCACCTTCTGTCAAGCACTGCGTTAAGCTCCGTCTCAGCTCTTCCCTACAGCTGCCGCTCCTCCCGCTCCGCCATCGTCGTCGGGCTCCTCCCATCCTGTAATCCTTATCCTGTTCATACTCGCTCCTCAAATCCTCAATCCATTTCACACCTCTTATCTTTTGATTGCTTGCAGAGAGATTTGTAGGTTTCGAGAACTTGAGGAATGGGGATTTTCTCTAGTAGATTGTTTGCTTTTGTTGGATGGATGCGAGATTCCGGACGGATTCCGTGATTCATCTGCTCGGATTCTGCGTGTTAGTGCTCATGTGATGAAGAAAGTTTCGGGCTTGCAATCGGCTGACTCCATTGAAGCTGTCGCGCTTATCAAGTTTCCAAGCAGCTTTCGTGATTTGAATGGTGATCAAGAGGAAGCAAGCTGTGGGGCTTGGTTCCCTTCTCCTCAGAGAATACTAGCCCTCGATGGGATTCAGGTACACTCTGGAGTCGCCAATGTGAGATAAATTTCATTATCTGCAAAATGCTCTACGTCTTGCTTTTGTTTGATGTTCTATTGCCTGTTTGAAAGTTTTGTTCATGGTGAAGAGTAATTATCCTTGCTGGCTTTGGTGCTTGTTAAATTACTTTCTTTCTTCCTTCACTTGCCATTGTGCATTCGGTGTTCCAGAAGTTGGTAGTCTAATGTCAGCTCCTTGGGAGATAGCTGTCTCTTCATGTTGGTATTAACTGAAAATATGATATTGCTAGAGAAGCAAAGAAAAACTAGAACTCCCTAAGCTCCTTTAATATGATCATAAGATTGGTTCTGTTTGGCCTGATTTGGTTAGAGAAAAGATGACGGTGAAGAAAAAGAAAATTTAAAATTTTCATTGTATGATCCCAAAAGAGCTTTTGAAAAACGGCTTTTTTAAGAAGCTTCAAACCACCAACTTCTCAAAAAAAGCCATTTTTCAGTTTTTTATTTATTTTTTATTTTTTATTTTTTTACAGCTACTGTTTCTCTGGAAAAGTCAATACAAACTTTTTTTTTGTTCCTAGAAGCACTTAACTTATAAAAAAGCGCTTCTGGGCAGAAGCTAATCCAAATGGGGTGTATAATGTACTAGGAGAAATACTATATCATCCGAATGGGTTACACAAATAGGTTACACGAATCCATTGATGTTGCCTCGGGATGGTGGTGTTGATGATTCCGAGGCAACATCTAGGGTTTTGTGTAACCTATTCGGACACTTCTATCGGATGATATAGCATTCTACTTGTACTAGTAATGGCTTATATTCTTGATTGACATGATTATTTCACTTGTCCTTGTTGTATACTCATGATGGATTAAATGAATTTAATCTTGTGCTTGTAAAACTAGTTGTCTATTTTGATTTAAGGCTTGGATTAAAACCTCCATTATGGCTTGAGGGTAAGCATATAGATACCAATATGTTCAGGTCATGTCTTGCTACTTTCTGATGATTCTTTGATGAGTTCGTAGGGACTTCATGCTTCCATCAGACAGTATGTAAAAGCTAGGGTTGATGATTGCCAATCTTGTACTTTTGCTCTTGAGATGCTCTTCTTTTGCTTCATATGAATTCCATGTGGAAATTTGGTCTGTTCATTATGTAATCAAACTTTTCCATTGCAGGATCCTGGTAATCTTGGCACATTAGTAAGGTCCGCTATGGCTTTTAAATGGGTAAGTTTGCATCTCTTTATTCCAGTATAGTTCTCTCCACTTAAACCGTTCTTTATTTGTCTACTTTCATCGATCATCTATTCCTTTATCAGTATTTTCTTTTCTTTAAACTTAGAAAGCTTTGAACCGAGACTGAGAAACAAATTGATTGTCCATGTTCATAGTGTAAGACACCAGAGGCTTTTGACAAACTTTTGTTACTTCTTAACAACATGCAATGTTACAAGGTTTAGAAAAACAGGCCTTTTAATCTGATTAGCTGGTCGTTTTAAGAGGTCTCATGCACCATCAGGTGAGAATCCCATTGTTTGTAGAAACCACGGATGTGTAAAGCTCATGTTGGAATATAATACTGTCAAATTCTCGCCTTCAATGTTTGTTCAGTATTGAATGCCTCAAATAATTAGCTAGAAATTTGCATTTTTCTCATGTGGTCATTAAAAATTCTCCATTGCATCTTCCAATGCTGTCTAACCTTGCATTTACCGTCTGTATCTTACTTCTTTGCTACAATGACCTACAGGATGGTGTCTTTTTGCTTCCCGGGTGCTGTGACCCTTTCAATGAAAAGGCCCTCCGGGCTGCCAGAGGAGCTTCTTTTCAGCTCCCACTTGTTTCTGGAAATTGGCTTCATCTAGAAGCTCTGAGAAATAGATTTGAAATGAAGATGTTAGCAGGCCATCCAGATGACTACTCTGAGAAATCAGAAAGACCTTTGCTATCTAGAGAACTTGCAGATTCACTGACAGGTATGCCTCTCTGCTTGGTGTTAGGTAGCGAAGGCCATGGGCTATCTGAGAAAGCCTTGCAGGTTTGTGAGCTTGTTAGTATTCCTATGGTAGGGATGTTCGAGTCTCTTAATGTTTCTGTTGCTGGTGGTATCTTCTTGTTTATGCTACAACCTGAACACCATCCATAATCCATTGGCATTTCACTTGTTTCCAGTTTCTCTGCCGCTTTTGACAAAATTCATTGATAAGGTTATGAACACTTGTGAGAGTTTGTTTATATACGCAGTCACATATACACACATGAATTTGTTGATAAATGCTATAAACTCTTTCAAGATTTAAAAAAAAATTCTAGAAACGTCACAGTATTGATTGCTAACTCAGGATGAAAGCCATTTAACCAGTGTTTTATCTGTTTATTTTGTAGTGACCACATCAACTCTTCATTTCTTACTCTTCATTCAAAACCACTGCAAGTACGGAATTGGAAAAGTGAAACAATACCAATCCACTTCATTTTGGATGAAATTTAGTTGAGTTTTGATATTCCTTTTCCCAAATTCATAGGTTATCTGACGCATAAGACACCCTGGATGACTAAACACAAGTCTAATTAGTTAGTAAAGCTATGACTACGATGTTCAGTATCCATAACAAATATCTTGCAAATTTTCTCTAACAACTAAACTTATACTATGTACTGTTGATGGACTATCCATTATATATATGTATCTGTACGTATGTAGTCAAGTTGTGTTTCCCTTATTTCTATACTTGATTTGTAAGTTGTTCAATGAAAAATAATCTAGTGGAAAACACTTCATAATGTCTTATTGAAAAAGCATTTGCACTGGAAATTGGTGGTTGTTGCCATTGCAAGCTTGTCTGGTGAGTGCTATGAGAGTCACTTGAGAATGAAATTTGAGGTTTAGTGGGTGCTGAGCTGCACCTAAGAACAATCTTGTAGAATTCTATGAATTATGAAGATGATGTTTCGTACTATATCAAAACTCATTATGTACTCTTTATAGAAATTATTTTTAAAACAGCTTTGCTTGTGATTGTTTTGTTCATGAAGGCCATATAAAACTTATGTTCTTTTGTCCCATAAAACATTAATTTTAGCTTATAACACACATCACTTAGCTAGTTATAAAATATTTTTGTCTGTATGTGCTTTTATTACCATAATATATATATATATATATATATATATATATATATATATAATCATGGAGAATTTGATCATGTGCCATTTGTCTATAACCCCCTTTTCTAGAGAGATGAACACAGAGATTCCAAAAGGGTGGGAGTCATTTTTTTGTGGAAAAACCTTTTTGTATGGTGGACTCTGACAAGCTTAATGGACTCCACCAAAATAAGTCATTGGTTCCTTGTAAGCTCCAATCAAACCATCCTAGAAAAGAAATCTCACATCATTTAGATGAGTAATAGAGAAGAAAGAGCTGAAGTTGTAAACATGAATAATGTTTGTATAGCTTTATTTATTTATTTATTTATTTATTTATCAGTTCACAGTGATTTCTGGATGGTTATTATTTAGTTGGGAAATCTATTTAGTAAATAACTACATCGATGGAAAGAAATGAAACACTTCAGTATTTTCTAGGAGATCACTTGAACATGAGAGATTCATATGCTTAATGTTAAAAATAAATAATAGGTCCTCATCTATATATATTTTTGTTTTAAAATGTTTCTTTCATGAATCAATGATATTTCAAACCATGAAACAATATATATCTCCTTAAAGATACTATCAATCAAAACACAAGGGCAAAAATAGATTAAAGCATGCTTCAAATCAGGACCACATATGAAACACCAACACTATATAAAGATGAAGCCCTCCACATTCTATCACTCAAGCAACCTCCAAAGAAACTTGCCTGCTCTTCCCTTCTCCTTTCTTTAGTTCCAAAACAAAAAAAAAAAAAAAAAAAAAGAAAACAAAGGAAAATATTTCTAGTGATTCATAGAGGTTGAAATGGAGATGAAGAAGATGTATGCAGTGTTACTCTGTGCTGAGGATCCAGAGTATGTAAAGAAGGTGCATGGTGGTTATTTCCAAGTTTTCAAGCGTTTGCTCAGAGATGAAGGAGAAAAAGATAGTAACGGTGATCATGAGGTTTGGGACTCATTCAAGGCCTCAGCCGGTGAACTACCAAAAGGTGACGATGAGATCACAAAGTATGATGGCTTTGTTATCACTGGCAGCTCTCAGGATGCGCATAGTGATGATCTCTGGGTCCATGAACTCATTCATCTCTTGAAGAAACTCAACTCCATGAAGAAGAAGGTGCTTGGCATTTGTTTCGGCCATCAGGTGAGGGGCGCAATCTCGGATACCATGTTAAATGAATCTGATCACATGATCAAATGACTAACGATTTCTCCTATTGAAAACACAGATTCTGTGCAGAGCACTTGGAGGCAAGACAGGCAGAGGTAAGAAGGGATGGGACTTGGGGGTGACCACAATCAACCTCTCAACGAAATACATCTCCTCTCTAAGCACACCACCTTCTCTTGCTGTGATGGAATGCCACAGAGATGAGGTTATTTCTTTTGCTTCATGAATACGTGCATGTTTGTTTCTCGGGAATAATCTTAGTTTCAAAACTGTCTGAAGCGAGAAATAGTTACAGTTTGTAATTTTTTGATAAGATATGTGCTCCACTCCAAGATAATGCGTAAAGACGCATTGTCTCAAACTCTCAACCTCCTTTACTTAAGAAGAATGAAACCAACTTTTGAAGAAAAATTGGTTACAGTTTATAAATTTTGACTTCATAAATATATTGTTTCTTTCAGTGAATTTGGTCTGAAAAAACAGATTTGATGAAATGTAGGTAAGGGAGTTGCCACCGATGGCGGAGGTGGTGGCATGGTCGGAGAAAACCCAGGTGGAGATGTTCAAGTATGGGGAACACATGATGGGCATTCAAGGCCACCCTGAGTACACCAAAGACATCGTCTTGCACTTAATTGATCGCCTTCTCCAATCTAATCTCATTCAGGTACATCAAAGACATGCACCAAATTGTGGATTTTGTTGTTATATGGAACTAAAGTTTATGGTGTCTGCTGTAGGCCTGGCAAGCAGAAGCAGCAAAGTTGAAGCTTGAAGCCAGAGAACCAAATCAAGAAGCATGGAAGAAGCTCTGCAAAGGATTTCTTAAAGGCTAACTAGTAATTTAACTGAGAAAATTCAACATTACATGTATTATATCATTCAATCAAATAAGAGCAGAATGTTACATTTGTTATTACTGAAGAAAAACCAAGTTATTAAAGGAAATAAAAATTATATTATATATATTATAATAATAACTGTTTCTTTTTATTGGAAGGCCCGCTTTGATTGATTTATGGAAAAAGGCTTTTTTTAAAAAAAAATTGATAGGACTTGAAAACAGAGAAAATAAATTATAGATCCCTAGAAACAATATCCTAGGCCCCCCCCTCCCATTATTTGTTACACCACCACCCAAAATGATTCTTAAGAGAAAAGCAAAAAGCGATCGTCAGATCTTTTAATTAATTTTTCCAGAAAAAATGTTTCTTAAGTTAGTTAAAAATAATTTTATAATAATAATAATAATAATGAGTTACAAACCACTAGACACTAGCTTCTAAAAAAATTGCTTCTTTAGAAAAAGCTAACACAAAGATATATTTTTTCTCCCAAAAGCAGCTTAATTTATTAAAAACACTTCTAAAACTCCTGTAAGCCTAATCCAAACAAGCTCCCAAAACCTTCAGGACAAAACACATCGTTCAAACAATTAGTGGTGGACATGGGTTTGGGCTGGGTTGGAGTTTGGGCTGGGCTAGACCCAAAAAAACATGCCATGTGTTTGGGTTGGGCTGGGCTAGGCCACTTTCGGGTCAAATTTTGTTGTCCAAACCCTAATCTATCAAATTTTTTTCAAGGCCCATCCCAGTCCAACCCAAAATAAAATAATTTTTTACTAATAATATAAATAATTAAATAAAACATATATTAGATTATTATATAAACAAATAGAACATAAATAACACAAGTTGTTCAAAAAAGTACTACACAAATAAGTATTACATAATTCCACACACAAATATAACATAAGAACAAGTTCCACATTCTTAATAAAACACAAATGGTTCCATAAAGCAAATACTACATAAGCTTGTAAAAAGACACTAATTGTTCCATAAAACAAATACTACATAAGATTGCAAAGAGATTGACTCTTAAATCCCCCCACCACAATAGCTTAAAGAAGCAAATAACCTACACAAAATACCATCAAGCCAAATGTTAGCATTAAAATATTAAAAAGTAGCCTAAAAATTTACAAATAGATAAAACAATACCTATGTCGAAAAATCATTCACAGAATCCGAGCTTGAAGATGAATTATCTTGCTCAACATCAACCACCATATCGGATTTTTCTTGAAATTATTAATTTGAACCATAGTTCAATATGTAAACATAATTACTAATTAGCAACAACAAAATAAAAAGGAAAAATCCAACATTAACATAAATTTTTTAAAACATAATTAACTTACTTGCTTCAAAAGATGCTCGCAACCAATCTCAAGACACATTATAGCTTATATAGTCTTTGAACTTAATGAAGCTTCGATAAGGACTAATCACTGGCGACTTGTGCTAAATGTGCTAAATGTGCTTTCTGAGGCAACAATGGATGTTGGAATAGTCAAAATATCACAAGCCATGCTTGAAAGGTTTGGAAACCCTCATTGAACAAGACTTCCAAAATCCAAAACATCTAACTCCACATTTCGATTCAAACATGGTTCTTCTAAATAAAGATCAAGTTCTTACTTTTGCATTTGAACTCTACTAATAGAACTTTCAAATGTGTCCAACTCTTGCATTTCATCATAATCCCTCATCAACATTCCAGTCCATATAGCCTTTCCGCACTTGCAATTGCAAAGATGATTGAAAGATATGTCTCATTTTGTTTTATAAGTTTCAAAAACATTTATAAAGAGTACTAACAACATTTGAAGTACATCTTCCAAATTTCCATCCCATACACCTTACTATAACAAAATTCAACAAATCGACCTTATAGCGAGGATCCAAATCACCGCACAAGATAAAAATCAAGCTACAATCGGAACCAATATTTTTCAAACTTTTTCAAGCATTTGTTTAACCATCGGTGTTAAGAAGGTTTAGTCCATTAATCACATTTAGCAATTTACTGATGAATTTTCCACACACCATTTGAAATATAAATTAGAGGTCGGACATTTGATACCGAAAAATGCACAAGTCACCTCATGAAAATACTTCAAAAAATTGCACAAAGTAGCAACATCATTCCATTCTTGATCATTTTAAAGTATATATAAAATTGCTATCTCTCTCACCCCAAATACAAGAAAGTTTCTTGTAATGAAGAGCCACAACATATGCATGTCGTATATAGAGTTCCATCTTGTGGGGCAATCAAGACATAGTTTCTTTCCAATGTCCAAATTCAACTTCTTTGCAATGTCATAAAATTTCTTTCTTCGGATGAGGTAGATTGCTTCACATATTTAACACCAAGGCGCAATTTGCTAATAGTTGACATAATAAGATCAAAATGATGATTGAACAACCAAATTCAATATGTGAGCACAACATGAATATGGAAAAATTCACCATCACAAGGAAGAAGTCCTTGGTGATTAAGATGACTCTTAAGCAAGTGAGACAACACAATCATTTGTACTCAAATTATCCAAAGTGATACTGAATAATTTATGTTGGATGTTCCATTGAGCAATGCAAGAATTGATCTCATCTTCAATATGAAAGCTATCATAGGGAGGCAGAATGAGTTTAAAATGAATAACCCTCTTATGCATCGACCCTTCATGATCAACAAAATGAGTTGTGACACAAATATAATGATCTTCAGTAATAGATTCCCATGTATCAGATGTCAAGCATATTCTACCAGGACATTCAACGAAAATATCTTTTAAGCGTTGTCTTTCTTGCTTGTATAGCAACATAACATCCCTTTTAATTGGTTTTCTACTCATCATTTTAAATTCAGGACATGCAGCTGCCATAACAGGCCTAAATCCAATATTCTCAACCATCAAGAAAGGTTGTTCATCAACCACAATCATCATACCAATTTCTCTACGAATGATCTCAACATTAATTTTATAATTTGAGAATGACATACCACTTGTAGTTGTTTGATGAGAAATCGTGTATTGTCTAATATCACGACAAACTCGTCTCGCACTTCACCAAATGTCTTCTCAAAATGAGATGTTCCTCCCAACTTTTGCAAGAATATATCTTTTACAATATTTGCATTGAGTTACATCCCAAATTTGCATCGATGGGTGGTAACTTGTCAAAATGCTCCCACACATCGGATCCAGTACGTTTTGATTCGGGCTCATCAACATTATGTTCCAAGTCTATAGGTGCAGATGATTGACTTTCCATAATTGTTTAATAAAAAAATCAATTATCAAATTAGAAATTAAAAAATCAATTGACAATTAACAGTAACACTATATATAAAAAGTAAAATTTGTAACATATTTAGCTCTAATAGATTCAACAAACAAGAATCTACTACTCAGATCATCCATTCATCATCAATCAAATAGTCGTAGCCTGCATAATAATATTCTCCTGCACTAAGAACTAAGAAGTATCTCTAAGAAAAATATAAGATCCGAGCTATTACAACTTACAAGTAAATCAAGAGAAGGTAATGATGTATCGATAACTACGCCGCCAATAGATCCTCCTGTTCACCCCAACCTTCAGACCTCTCAGCGCCTCCTGCTTCTCAGTGGTGATTCTTAGAGAAGAAGGTCCTTCACAGAATCCCAATCAAGAGAAGAAGCTCTAATAGAGATTTGGCAATTGAGTGGAAATTGAATAGAGTTTTAGGGTTTTGGACATTTGGTATTTTACTTTATAAAGTATATATATTCGGGCTGGGCTGAGCCAAAATCTATATAACTCAAGCCCAACCCGAAATTTAATTGGGCCAGCTTAGTTTAGCCCAACCTAGCCTTTTAGGTCATTTTCCTAAACCCAGACCCTATTTTTTTGGGTTGGGTTTGGGCCAGGTCATGGGCCACCTGACCCATGTCCACCCCTACAAACAATTGCTTGAAGTTTTCAAATTCTAAATAATGGAAAATTTACCTTCCTGGCTTCATCTTATGATTTTCATCTAAATATATCACCTTTTAACATAAAAGAACTCCAAATTCTATCAATCAAACAGCTAGACTTCAACCATTTCAATAGAAAAGTATCAGCTTAATTCCAGCAAATGGCACAAAACCTAGCAAGTGAAATTTTGCATGCTATTACACATCATTGTTTTATGAACATCTGTAAATTTGATAAAGGGGTGTAAACATAAAAGGTTGGAACCAAAAACAAGATCAAGCTCCTAAACTGCCAAGCCAAAAGAACAAGGGGAACTGGAGCAATAGCCATGAACAACAAGAGATAGTGGTGCCTGCTTGAATGTTTCTCATAGCTTCTCATCTCTGTGAAGAGCACCCTCTTCATTGTCTTCACTAAGAACACACCCATGCACAAACACAACCATGGGAGAATGAAGTAATATGAATAGTTCCAGACGAGCCTGCCAAGGATTGCGAGAGACAAGCCTGTGAATGCATACCCACCATAAGCTACCATGTCTAACAATGGTGCTTCCCTCCACCGATAGAATATAACAGTCCTTTTAGCATCATGACCTGCAGGAGCCAGCCGGCAAGACCCCTTGTAAATTGCAAGCTTAGAGCTTCTGGGCTAAACCTGCATATAAGGTTGGACTGATTAGACAAGTGAAGACCAAAAATGAAATCTCTGATTGAGATTGACGCTTCTTACTTTCCAAGAAGACCAAAAGT